>JAVCKZ010051067.1:0-17701 GCA_034780755.1 Lepetodrilus elevatus
GGCTGGATTGTTGTTTTAAACTGTATGTATAAGTGTATATTTTACAATGTGACACTTTAATAAATATTTATCTCTCTCTCTTTATCTCTATGTATTTTCCGTGTGGGCTTAATTATACTGGCCATCTTTTTCATCCACGAATTTCCGCCATTCGGCAGCGGTTGCCAGGGTCAGTGTGCGGGGTGTAGCGGAGCCATGTGAGCGGAAGTAGCCAGAGGATTGACTATTAGAGTTATGTCCTCTTTCCATATACAATATAATTTTGGATTGGTCTATACACATTGATCACGCTCACTCCAGAACCGGACTCCCCGAAGTAGTTTGTCTAGGGTAACAGATGTGAGCGTAAAACTACGACAGATTTGTTTTTTTATCTCGAGGATAAAACTTTTAAAACTTACATTTATTTTGTTCCTTTCTGAAATACAAAATTAATGCTATTACTATTTACACTATATTGCAGACAAACTCGAGACGATGTTATTATTGCAACAAAAGTTCGAGGTGGCAGTGAAACTCCGCCTAACACCAATGGATTGGGTCGGCGTCATATTATACAAGCGCTTGAAGAAAGTCTAGCCAGGCTACAAACCAACTATGTAGACCTGTATCAAGTGAGATATACATAACTATAAGCATACAACTAATAACATCATATTATATAGAGGATATTCAACTTGTTTCTCTCATACCATGTTTATCTCATCGAGTGGAGTGGGAGAGTCGATATTTCCACGAGTGGCGCAGTTCTTTTTATTACATAAATGCAGTGAAATATTATTTACATAACTTTCATTATTTAGTCAGGTATTAGTTCATCTAAGAATGGATCAGCCTACTTCATTCCCCTTCCCTCAGCCGTAACATGACGACACGCTTTGCCCGTGCCGCTGAACTGGTTCCATGTCCTGTCTTCTGCGACTCGTGAGACTTCAGAGGCCGTTGCCCAGTTAGTTATGTTCACTAGTGAAAAATAACACCTGTTATTTCCACTGATCAAACGTGGTATTTCACTGCATTTATGTAATAAATCATAATGTTCACATTTAAACACCCGACAGTTCGTACTATTTAACACCATCGTAGTCTGTGGAGCTAGGACAGTTCAAGTGGATCACCATGTAGGGCAAGGGATGACCTTTATAATGCGTCAAATCTATATCATACAAGTACTGAAGGCCTAGAACAAACCTTAACAACATTATTCTTGTGTCTTTGTAATCTTAACCTCCTCACTGCTTCGGGCATATGTATGTACTAGTATATATACACTGTACTAGTATATATGCCCAAAACACATGCACAAAGAAACAAGTCAGCATTTTAGTCGCCATTATTATAGTATAACGTAAATGGAGGTTCATAACTGGGTTTCTGCTACATTTCCGGTAGATGCACATCTGGGATGCCGCTACTCCACTGGAGGAGACGCTGCGCACGTTGGACGATCTAATTCGATGTGGAAAGGTGCGCTACCTCGGCGCCAGCAACCTAATAGGGTGGCAACTTCAGAAATTGATCTGTCTTACAGAAAAATTGGGACTTAATCCATTCGTCAGTCTTCAGGTAAGCATACTAAGTGAAAACTTTAAATATGTCCATTCAAGTGCAGCTTCTAGCTGTTTTCTGCACTGCCGTTCTCTAGCACGTACAGTGTGTAGACCTAGTCATCCGGGTCCTCACTACAATGGCATCATTAGGAACCTGGGGCCGTATTCACGAAAAGGTTTGTCAGTTGTTGCTATAATATATTTGGTCATCAAAAACTGACTTAAACCCTTTCGTGAATACAGCCCCTGGGCCCTTATTCTCGAAACTGCTTAGCTAAGAACGTCTTAGTGAGAAAATATATCTTCAACAATTAGCATTAACAAAAAACATTAGACACATTCTTAGTACTTACAAACTTCTTAGGACTTACGAAATTCCGAGAATACGGGCCCTGATGCATATATAGTACGTACCTTCTGATTGGACCAGCTTAACATGACTGCTGTGTGTTATAGCAACAATACAGTCTGGTGTGCAGGGAGGCCGAGTTCGAACCGCTACAAGTTTGCAAGCTGGAAGGCCTGGGTGTCCTCCCTTGGAGTCCCCTTAAAGGGTGAACACTTACTTTCAGTCATCAGTATACTTTTTATTCATCGGACTAATGCCAAAATAGTTATCGTAGTCCAAATGAATGTATGGCTTGATGATTTAGGATCTAGCTTCATTGAGATATAATAAATAAATGTATTTTTCATATACATTACTTTACTAATTTTAAATTATTGATGGAAGTTTTATTTGTTTCTACTCGGCGATGTAAAGGATTACGTGGCATATTCCTATTACAAAATAAATAAAACTTTTCATCAGAGGATTATTGACTGGGAAACACAAACGCTCGGAAGCGCCCTCTGTCGGACGTATGGCGTGGGCGAACGATGCGCCAGGACGGGCCACTCAGGCAATACCTGCATGGGAGCCGTTACAGTCAGACGACCAAGTGTGGGAGACAATAGACATCGTGTCAGATATTGCCAACAAACACGGTAGGGTATATTACTGAGATTATATACACTGGCTGTGCAAGTCCGGGTCACAATTCAAACTAATCTTGTAGCGCCGGCATTAGGATTTGAAATCTATGTTTAAACATACTTCTAATACTAGTATACTAATATATTTTAAGAATGCTTCAATTCAGGAACACCATGATCTGATGCTAAGTACGTGTACAATACTACTTCACTGTTGATATGAATATCCTTAGCGCACTTCCTTACTGTTCGTCAGTTTCCTGATGAGAAACTGGTTCACCTCTCTGTATGACGTGTGGTCACTCGCCAACACGACACTCGCCCACACAACACTCGCCCATAGAACAAGTGATGTGAGCACAAACTCCGTCATCGTCATGAAGAAGAATTATTCGACAATCGTCATATTAATCATTATTGTCATATTGAATCCTATCACCCGGAAAGACGACACTACATCAATGTCATTGTGCTCATCAAAACAACAGGCAAAACTATCGGCAATCTTATTTGCTATGTGTGTGAATTGCATATGTCTAAAAATATAATTAATTTAATTAGATTGATTACTTAATATGTTGTTTTCCGCACTATAGACGGTAAAGATAAGAGATATAATACGTGCTAGATTAGAAATGGAACAGCTTCTGTAATCTCTGAGTATAGACAACAAATTGAAAGGTCATCACAAGCACAGCTAGGTCAAAAGGTCATTTCCGGACCCTTTACATAGATTATTCTTAGAGCAGTGTTAGACACATTCGTATGCACAAACGTAGTTTACCCACAGTTTAGGCTAAACTAGGTTTAAGCGATGAGTTTTACTACTGTCGGTATGCACAGAAACTAACCCGTAAACAACGGATTAACTAAACTACGTCTGTGGATACGGACCCTAGAGTTATTTTTCAGGGTCCGTATGCACAAACGTAGATCAACCACAGTTTAGGCTAAACTAGGTTTAAGCGACGAGTTATACCACTGTCAGTATGATTTTTAAACTACGGTTTAACTAAACTACGTCTGTGCATACGGACCCTCAAGAAGAAATCCCAACGGAAGCCGTGGACGTGTTCCAGTATGGGAAACACAATTGGGAACTAAGTCCATTTGGAATTGGTTCTTTAGGTTTGATGACAACATATATAGTCATAAGAACAAGATTGAGAAAAAAAAGAATGTCACTTACCAAATCAAATGATAAGTTTCTTTATTGAATATTTATTTTGCATGTCACTAACTGACAATTGTGTTGACACTTTGTCAGGAACCCATTACATTGTGGTATTGGTCTTTAAAGACAAGTCAGGATATACTGTGTCCTGTAGTACAATGGTGAACGTAGGCGAGTTTGAGCAAAGCGTGGTTTTAAAAAATGATGAGATGCATAAATAGCATTAATTGAAACTAAAATAAGACTAATGACGGTACTGGAGTAATACAAACGAAGCTGCTAACACGCACCCTTTCAACCGTCCGGTTGTCAACCTTGCTGCCGTTAATTAGTACTTAAAGTTGACTATATCAGAGTGGAGCATTCCCAAGGAATTAACATATCAATCCGGAGATAACAAATGTATTATTAATGTTGTATACATCCAGTTAATATATATACATATATCACGCACATGCGATTCACTTCGATCTGTATACAATCATGTGTTCCTAGCATTAACAAGTCAAGTCAAGTGTATTTCTCTATTCACCACCCACGGTGATACAAGAGCATAGTTACACAATACATCATATATACATAATAAAGTTACGTAACACGTGATCAAGTGGGAGAATATAAGCTACATATAAATAAACTTAGAATAATATGAATGGTAAGTACGTTGAGGTCATAGTTATTTTAACGTACGGTGTATAATATTTATATAAGTTGCCAGTTTCTTTAAAGGGCAAGACCATAATGATTTTAAAGTAGTTTCTTTCAAACGTCTATGGTCTCTAAAAATATATTATATTATTATCTTCTCAGAAATATATAAATATACTGCTGTTTTTACTATGTCCATTAGTCGTGAAAATGTATAATTCTCTATATATTGGCTGGCTGTTACGTCACCAGTATATGCTGACACTGATGCGATAGCCTGATCATGACGTGTTTATTTAAGCAGGTGCTCGGTTTCCGGGACGACTTCCTGTAGGAATTCTGCTGTTGATGACCTTGTACTTTCCCTCTGTACAGAGACGGCGCAAGTCGAAGCGGGCTGTTCTGTGCAGTGTCCAACGTCATCAGCCGTCTGAGGATGGACAAGGAAGTGGATGTCTTCCTGACTGTCCGGGAGCTCCAGCGGATCCGGCCGGCCTTCATCTCGTCTTTCGTGAGTAGATCTGGGGACATCGTTAAGTCTCCCTGGAGGAAAATTGGACTATTTCTGGATCATCAAAATGTTCCTCCATGAAGGTTTAACGATGTCGTTATGTATATACGATAGCTTCGGGAACATGGCCCATGAACGTGACGTGCTGCAACTTAACATGATGGTCCTATGTCTCATACAAAGGCATTACGTGAAGTACCCGTAGGCTACATTTGTAGCAGCATCCACACATACTGGTTCTTTTACCCGCAATATACGGGTCCTTTTCGAAGTCTGTGCAAAGGAAATACTAGTACGCGTTCATTGTTCCATACAGCTACAACATACGGAGAAACACATTACTTTCATTAGATGTATTCTTTTTCAGAGTCAGTACAGTTTCTGTTACGAAGTGGCCAGGAATTACTTAAAGAATGCAGACCACGTTCACTAATCAACTCGGTGATGACAACAAAGGAATAATGGTGCTATTCATTTATCTGATTGACTGTTGGAGGTTTCGATACCATGCTACCAGTGGCACGTTCAAAGACAAAAGGGCTTGCAATTGCAAGCGGCGTACAATTAAGCGGCTTACCAAACTAGCCACTGTCTCAAGAGTCGCGTGAACCGTACATGAGACAAGGAACCAGTTTAGCTAAGCGTCTTACTCAGCCCTGTGGTGATTGAACGCAAACCTGATTCCCGTTGATGATCTCCTTTTTTGTCTGTGATCTGAAGACTATGACTCGCTAAGCCTCGGCACCCAATGCCAAGGATGTTATTGTGAGAATGTTTGCGTTGATCGCAACAGTTATATAATAGCTAGATATTGACTAAACCTTATTGATTTTTTGCTCAAATATTTTCAGAGCGTGTCCCTTTCAATTTTTACAATGCCAGAATATAGAATTGTGTTCACTGTCAAATATCTATTGTGCTAGCTCTTATTGAGAACAAGGTAAAATAGGTAGAATTGAGGTTAGTAAAAATGTTGCCTAGTGCTGAAGGTGACTTAAGTTGCCCGATCACATGCAGAAATAGAACACTTTGATTTTAGTCAGCAGGGAGAAGGTTAATCTCAGGAAGACAGTCATTCAGACAAGAGATAATTCGTCCGTAAATAACTATTTCACTGAAATAGGTTATTTAATTAAAATCATTTATATGTTTTCAGTTTAGATGTAGAAGTTATGTGTACATTGCCCTTCGTGCCTGCTAATGTATACTTTATTAATATATATTAATGTAATAAATTGACGTATTTTCATATACAGATGTACCGGTATTCAGATGCTGGTGTACATCGGAAGATATCCATGCAACAAGTTTATTACCAACATACATTATTGTGGTATTACATTCATCAGCTATGGATGACCCGCTAGGTCCTTGAATTTAAGCTCGTGCTTATTCTACTGTTGTCAATGTTGGCAAATATTATAATTATTGTTTTCGCATTTTTATAAACATTTTAATAAAGAATACATATATTTACACAACTGAATGCATATTGATTCATGAAATTTATTAAAACGATTTCAAAGTGTTACATCGACAAGTAATAAAGTTCTTCTTGGTCTGAAAAAGAGAACGACAAAGAAAAAAATATATATATATATACTGTGTCCGACCATCCTATTCCGGTATGTGGGTAGGACATAACATACAGTAATATAATTTGAAATGTATATAAATAAATTAACACGCTTTGTATTTATTGTTTAGAATCGTAGCACAAGACCCATACTGTACTTTCTTGATCTATTGTTTGTATTGATTATGTGTGATATTAAACATGCGTTTAAATTATACCACCGTGGGAGGTTTGAGTGAATAAATTAGTCCTTTGTCCTTCGTCAATGCTCTGTTGGCCAAGCATTGTGTTTGTTCCAAATGACTTCACAAATACGCCAATACGTCCGGTAGTGTGTCAAATTAGTATGTATAGAACGTATACAGTAGACTTTAAATAAATTGACATCCTTGTCATCGCGGACTGTTTCAACTTCAGACTGTTCGTTGCGTAGCACCTGCAATGACAACATACATAGGGAAACTGGAGGGATTGCTAGAGTCGCGAGCATCGTTGAACGTGTCTCAATTTGTCGTTATATAGCGGCCGCACACTAGCGATTTCCGTCGGGTTTCGGTCGTCTAGTGTGCGGTGCTCAAAATATCAGAACATGCTAGATATTGTGCGATCGGTCGGCGAGACTAAAAATCGCAGTCACCGGATAGTGCACACTTGCGATTTTCCGTCGGCCGACACAAATCGGCGACGGAACTCGTTAGTGTGCGGCCAGCATTACGAGTATTTGTAGCCTCTATATCTGCTGACAGTCCAAGTTTTCAACTTATCTATTTCAAAGGAAATATAACTTCGTCTAACTAGTAGTCTAGTATTTACCGTTCAATATCAAATATAATTTACCTTCAACCTTTCAGTAAACTATATTGAGTTTACTACTGAAAAATACACACCATCTAATGTTTAATCTGTACTCATACTAGGCATTCCACTGACAATATCAAGTCATCTTTGATCCAGATCTAGACCCAATTGCACCTCAGTTATCAAGGGTTTCCCGTAATGTCATCTGATTAGTTTTGTTCTTACATAAGTTCGTGTAAACTCTAGACATTAAGGTGCAAATGCATTGACGCCAAGAGCTAATTGTCTCTCTTATCACCTCCTTACGTTATACCCTTAACCTGTATTACTGTACGTGTCTAACAACTTGTATACGCCTCGCGAATAGCAACGCGTAAATATTGCATAGACGATATTGATCGTGGTTTTTTTTCTAGGTTAAAGAGCATAGGCTAATTCAATGACAGTACAGCGAGGGAAGGGTAGACAGTACATTCCACCCAAGTGGAGATAGTTACGACTGTAGGCTATTTACTGTCAAAGAATATGTATAGAAGACAGTAAGTGAAAACAACAGTACAGAGTACAAATATATAGGTCAAATATCAGTTGTTACGGTCTGTATTGTGCATGTATGTATAAGTAGATCTACGTGTACATGTAGTATAAGTAAGTCTCCTGTATATTATATAAACATAAAGGTGCCTAGTAAATGTGGTATTATATTATTAAAAGAAAATAACATTAAAATAATCCATATTCAGAACATTTATTTGCAAAATAGTTTTGGTCCACTAATAATCGAGCAATAGTAACATGTATAATATAGTATCAATTAGGCGTTTAATCCCGTCCACTTTAACAAATAGTTTTACTATAAATATTAAATATGCCATAATACTGTACACATGTTCTATCTCACTCAATCTCTGTCTCACTTTCTGATTCTCCTCTCTCTCTCTCTATCTCTCTCTCTCTCTCTTTCTCTCTCTGGCTCTCTCTCGTTCTCTCTCTCTCTCTCTCTCTACCTCTCTCTCTGTCTCTCTCTCTCTCTCTCTCTCTCTCTCTCTCTCTCTCTCTCTCTCTCTCTCTCTCTCTCTCTCTCTCTCTCTCTTTCATCGAAAACGAAATGGTATTATCGATATATGTCTACCACATACAGCAAAAAGTCTGACACATGTTCACGACACCCGTTCATCGAATTATAATATCGAAGTCAGGGCTATCATCGAACCTTGTATCAGTGAACCGGAAAAAAACCAAATCCAATAACATTTAAACTGAATATGACACACATCAAC
This sequence comes from Lepetodrilus elevatus, assembly GCA_034780755.1. Taxonomy (NCBI): domain Eukaryota; kingdom Metazoa; phylum Mollusca; class Gastropoda; order Lepetellida; family Lepetodrilidae; genus Lepetodrilus; species Lepetodrilus elevatus. The sequence continues at coordinate 8,513 of JAVCKZ010051067.1, forward strand.
TTGATTGAGTTCCTAATCTCCAGTAGAGACTATAACAAGAGCAATGATTTTAAAGTTTATCAACCGGCTCTAATTCAATATACATTATCCTATTGAAAAAGAAGACTCTTTTATAATAACTCCCTCTAGGAGGTACTGTCTAGTCCTATGATTGATATGATTATTTCCACTGTTGTGGTTGCTGAGTATAACATTGCGCCCTCATATTATATACAATGTAATTGGTTCGTACATGATATATTTTAATAAATTCAAACTGCTCTTTTGAACGTTAACGTTGTTTGTATAACAACGTCTTCAACTCAATGTATCAAACAGTAATAAAATGTTAGGTGTCCTGATAGGTGTCCTGGCAAAGACACCTAATGTGGGTGTTCGAAATTAACCCAGGACACCCGAGGTGAATCATGTCTGATCCTGTTAGGATCCTAAAACAGGACACGTAACTAATTTTGCTCCACCTCTGTCACCAACTTAAATATTTACGTTAATATAGACAGACAGATAATAGCGATCACATTGTCATAAGTTCAAAACAAATTACGAAAGGTGTCCAAACCTGAAGTTCAACACGCAAGGACAACGCTGGTATTTTCATTGAATGCAAAGGCAATTCAATCGGCCCTCAAGTAATATAAAGATAACCATCGAGTATGTTGTAAAAGGTCAGAGATCGTTGTAAATGACATTATTGCCATTATTGAGACATGGTATAATATCCTATTGAGACATGGTATAATATCCTCACTGGAACATAGCATAATGTCACCACTGAAACTGTTCATAATGTCGTCAATGTTGCATGGTATTATGCAAGTATTATTGTAGCATTGCATCATGGCATACCTGGAACATGACGTTATGCCACCATTGCCATTTGAACATTGTCATCGATGTAGGAATTGGGATTATATCATCACAGAACTATGACCTTATGCCATCGTTGGACCACGACATTATGCCATCACCAGGATATCACTGCAGCATAACGGCGATGGCGTCGCTTCTATCCTGACTGCATGTCCTGCACCTCCTTCTCATTGCGCAGTTGTAAGATCTCGGACCGAAATACAGGACGGACTGGTATTGACGTTAGCCAACGTCATGACAATACCATCACTCTTATCTGGGGCGCGTTCAGGGCCACACGGTCTGAGTAAGCCGCTTAGCTAAACTGGTTCCATGTTTCATCTACGGTTCATGCTACTCCCGAGACAGTGCCTAGTTTGGTAAGCCGCTTGCATCTTTGAACGCACCCCTGAAGTTCACAGACATGACATTGTATACATGGCACTGTTACACAGTTACATGGTCACCATTACCTACTGACTAGGCTCTCGTCAATGGTACATCGTATTACTTGTTTGGGTGACGAACACTGACGGAAGGCCGAGATCATCATAGCGACCACTGGTAGCAGGTCGTGTTAGTAAATGGACTCCTTTCCCCAATTTCTGTCCATTCTCCTTCTTGAACGTCACAGCGATTGGCGGAAGCACTAACTGGGGCGACGACCTGACGGCTTTATAGGTTCCAAGTTTGGTGGTCGATCTGCTCTTCACGTCGGACTTCAGCAGAGCTGAGGTCGCCAGTGTCCTGTCAAATACCTCCACTTTAGTCCGCGTGCCCAAGAACTTCTTCGTATCTCTCCTCCGCTTCGCGGAGGGGGAGTTATGCTTTATTTTCTTCTCAATTAGTTCCTGTATTTCATTCTGAGCAGTTCCAAGTCCGTATCTTCCAAGGTACTCGTCCAGCGCCCCGTCTCGCTGTTTCCTCCTCGCGATGTCCTGCAGCACTCCATAGTGGGCCCGGTACGCCACCAAGTTGTCCTTCTGCATCGTGGTGGCCATGGCGTTCTGTCTCAGGAAGATCCTCATGTCGGCATCCACCTGCCTCTTGCTGTAGTTGCACCTCGCCGTCTGAGACTTGTTGAGGACCTCCGTGAGGTTGTTCCTCGTCTCCACCTGCCTCCGCAACGTCTCCAGGCGGCTTTCCACGTAGAAATTGTGCGTGTAGTCGTCGTAAAACACCCGTCGGGACCTCATGGTCGTACTCACGGAGTCGCGTTTTTCCTGCATACTGAATGCGCTTTTGTCTCTGCTTTATATACCCGGGGTAGCAGGTGGCTTACAATAGAGCACCCCTATCAAATTACCGGTCTATATCTTAGAGACTTCGTTATCTGTCCGAGTGTCGATGTGCTCTGTGATCTGCCGACGTTGTTTGGTTTCTCTCAGGGTTCGTTAACAACTGACGGGCGTGTTTGATTAGTCTGCCGCGGTATTGGCCGACCAAGCGTGGCTCAGCCTGCAGTAAGACGATTTGCAGTTGGTAACACAGCAGAAGGAGTGCTAATCATATATAACTCGTAGTAATTCCTATCCGTTTTGGTATTGTACTTGTGTAATGTATGTATAGGTGTGTGTTTGTGAGGACATGAACTGTGAGTATGCTTACAGTGCTATACAGAGTTTCAAAGGATCGATGAAAAGGTAGACCCCCTACCCACACCACCCTTTGATACGTGCATTGGGAATACCTACACAGAGCTGTATTGCCTTGTATTGTGCATGACGTTTAACGTGCAAACATTGAAATGACACCAGTTTATAACTGAGCGACCCTATTCATAGCTATAGTGTTGGTTCGGATTGCTTTTTAGTGAATATAATGTTTACATAAATGGATCTCGACCTGCTTCCTTTAACTGTTAATGTCAGGGGAACCATGATCATATACTATACATGTGGGTAAATCTGTATTATGTACCGTAATTTTTCTATTAATTCGGACACTCTAATAGTTCGATTAGGTATATGCCTTTATATAGGTTGGTATATTTATATGTTTCGTGGCTATTCACAATAAACTTCAAGTATATTAGACACCGACATACGTAAAACGGTCAAACCGTCCTACAATTTCGATACTGTACAATATAGATACTTTACATATATGTAGAAAGGTTTTGTACAATGCTTCAGTTTATCAGTCTCGAGATAATCACAGAATACCTGATTGAAGTCGAAGACAAGTACGAACTCCATGTACAACGCCCATAACGTGTGTAAATATCTACAAGTTTTCGTACATTCTCTCGTACAAAATCGCACACGCACACACATTATTATTGAATGAATGCACGCCTTTACTCAGCACCAGGTAGAAGTATCCATGCAATTTGCTATGCAAGACTTTGTAAACTCCGTGGCATTCAGATTCGTGATCACCACCCACTTGTGACGATAAGAAAACTAGGTTCGGTTCGCGCTAGCAACATCAATAATTCTTTCTTTGTGATGATGATGTTGTAGTCGTGTTACACGTAGTCGTCGACACGCCGCTAATCCAACGGAAGTGATTAAACATGTATGTACAGAGATGTACGTACACACGTAGATGCGTGTGTATTCCATCTAGAGACCACCGCCTACATTCAATAAACCTGACATAAAGTCCCACAGCCACAAGGTTATTGACCCAGTGTTTAACAATATCACAGATTGACCTAACATGATAATATTACAAATTGTTTCGCACATAATACTACTACTACTACTACTACTACTACTACTACTACTACTACTACTACTACTACTACACTACTACTACTACTATTACTACTACTACTACTACTACTATTATTACTACTACTACTAATAATAATAATACTATTACTAATACTAATACTAATAATAATAATAATAATAATAATAATAATACGAATACTAATACTACTACTAATAATAATACTACTAATACTAATACTAATAGTACTACTACTAATAATACTAAGAAGAAGAATATTACGACTACTAATAATACTAATACTACTAATACTAATATTATTAATAGGCTACTAATACTACTAATAATAATAATAAGAAGAAGAAGAATATTACGACTACTACTACTACTACTACTACTACTATTAATATTATTACTAATAATAATATTACTACGACTACTATTACTACTTCCATTACTATTACTATTACTATTACTATTACTACTACAATTACTACGACTACCACCAACACCACTACATTTAAATAACCTATTATTCACACGATGAAAGTGACAGATGTGCATATAGACTAATATGTCTCCGAGACATATACAACGAGTATATATGTCTGTGTTGTCTTCCAACACTGACAACAAACTGAGTTAGGTCCAAAAGATAACGGAAGGTCCTAAACGAAGACGCCCTGACGTCTGGAGATGTTAGTGGCTCCGTCTATAATCGCCTTACAATGACACCTTTCTCATTACGATTATCCCCCTTTAGTGCCGCCAGTCGGTCTCTTATTCTGTCTAATACCAGCATGTTGTACACGGCCATAGAATCTTCTGAAAGTAACCGCCGCAGGTATCACAATTAAAACGTCCAAACAAAGCCGCTGTGATCTACCCGTCAGTGGTCGATAATAGAAGAAGAAGAAGAATAGTTTATTAAAGTGTCACGTGCATGTAAAATACATTGCATGTTCAAGCAATAAATTAAAACACCCAGCCATATTGGCTTATGAGACACTGTTATAATAGTATATAAATATAGTAGGCTATTGTTAAAACATTAAACAGTACTGATGCGAGTGACGAGACGTCCCCTCTAGGGACAGTGTTCACAAAGCTGGCTTAGCATAAGTCCAGATAAGTAGTAATAACAGCAGAATGATATAGAATGGCTTGGTATTAATACAAACAAATATTGATATTAGTAGTTGTTATATGGAACTGTTTCACTAAGTCACTGAACGTTTTCATAATGTTAAATTCCAAGAGGGGCAGAAAGTCTCAACGCACAAACACATACACATGCGGGCACACAGGCACAGAGAGAGAGAGAGAGAGAGAGAGAGAGAGAGAGAGAGAGAGAGAGAGAGAGAGAGAGAGAGAGAGAGAGAGAGAGAGCGATAGAAAAGAGATAGGTAGAGAGAAGAGAGAGAGATTAACATAAAGTAATACAAAGAGATCAGAAATAGTTATATCGTGGTATGTATGACTGTGCACCATATCCAGGGTGTACGCTCCAACTATGACACGTGTCTCTTGTTTTTTCGTAATACACTTGTCATGTGTACTTTGAGTATATTATCAGTGCTTCAATTTTAGAAAAACGTTCTATCTCCAAACAAAAATGTGCATTTTTACGAAAACTAACATGATTTAATTTTTACTTTGTTTTGTACAATTTAGGTATGCCATACTCTACGTATATAGAACATTTGACAGTTGTAAATCACCACATGTTATTAATAAGGAGATACACAACTTCATAAGGCCCTGTCACACTCTACAGCGATTCCACGGTGTTCATTGGTAGGCCTGCTGCGTAACGGAGCTATGCGTATGTAAACTAGTGGATTAGGGAGGGGGTTTTAGAAGTTAGATGTCAGGAGACGTCACGAGTGGGCCTACATTTGATCGTGCTGCATCATCGGAGGTTACAGCTAGCGAGAATAGTATCTCGGAGATAACGTGCCTTTTTTTTGCGGTCAGCTGTCCCCAGCGGTCCACGCTAGTAGTATTACAAACACCCAAATCCATAATCCAGGTGATATTTAACTAGGTACAGCTGTCCCCAGTACACGGTTAGTTAAGGTGAATGAAGATGGCTGCAGATGGTGTGCCCGAGACGTCAAAGGTGGTATACAACTACCTAGGGAGGTCAGGTCTGAAAGTCGCCAACTTGTGTCTAGGCACAATGACTTTTGGAGATTCCGGGGTAAGTAGTGTGGCGTTCCATTGACAGTGTTGGACGCACATTCTGGGGGATGCTCCTTTCTAGTTGTTCTGTCTGTACTTTCTGTCCGATGCATGCGCAGTTACGCTGTGCGGTGTTGATCCTTGGTAATTGCGCATGCGTCGGACAGAAAGTACGGACAGAACAACTAGAAAGGAGCAGCCCCCTGTCCAGAATGTGCGCTCAACACTGTCAATGGAACACCACCCATGATACACATTTGAAACTGGGTGTCGTTTCTCGAAGCTTTCGTATCCACAATGAGACCATAACGGTCATAGCAATCCATGGCGATCTAGCAATGACGAGAGCTTCGAGAAGCGATATTAATACTGTCCGTGGTTGGCGTATACATGTTATCTATGACTTGTAAATATACCTGTCACTACCCTGTTTTACGTATGAACACACGTGCACATATGCCTACAGATCAATAGTATGACAATTGAGTATGAAATATAATGTTTTGCCATACTATTAGCGCACTTAATGTATTTTATATGACGTATATATGGGTAATAAATGATGAAGTTTGACAGTTGTTGCCACTATTCGATAGAACTTGTGACACCATCCTTCAACACTTACTGTAATTTATGGAACAGGTATTATGGTCATGTTTCTTACTAGTGGTATGTTGTTGTTATTGTGCTTTATTATCATTGTGTATTTTTTAGTACTTACATTTTATTAATTTAAAATTGAATGTTTCATGAATTTGTATTTCATCAAAATGAAAGTTCGTCATTTTGTGGGAACTTCCATTGACATACCAACAACCCGAGATAATGTTTAGAAAAATCTAATGCTGATTTATGTACTTCCGATCAGAAAGGAATGCCGGGACAAGCTAGCGAGGCGCATGCGCATACTCTGATGGATCGCTACATGGAATGGGGAGGTAATTTCATCGACACAGCTGATGTGTATACTGGAGGACTGTCCGAGAAGTATATCGGTTCATGGCTGAGCAAGTGAGTTGGTTAACAATGGTCAAGTTTTCAATCAATGTATCAGTTCAGTGCCCGCACTTTGACAAACTATGAAAACGTAGAAAGTAGACCATAAAAGTGGACCTTTTATGATATGTTTTATGAGGAAACATCCGCTGAAATACAGTACCGGTGTCTGATTATATATAGGTAAAGAAAAGGATAATATATTGAGCCAATCAGAGATCTCGTCTTTATACTGATACGGCATCGTGTCACGGAGAGAAGACGAGTTACGTCATTCGTAACAACTTCGCGACATTCCGGATCGGAAATTTTCGCTCGTACCTCAATTCTAGGTTTTCATGAATCTCGTGCCCAGTCTCGTGCCAAGATCTTTTGCCAGTTCCTTACCATCGAATCAAATTACACGTGGATGTCGCTCGGTTGATCCGATTGGAGTTACGCCCATCCGTCTAACCAAAGGTACTGCCTACATACTGGAGCAGAGCGGAAGTCATCCTGGGTCCCGGTCACGTGGCTCCGCTATACTCCGCACACTGACCCTGGCAACCGCTGCCGAATGGCGGAATTTCATGGAGGAAAACTATGGCGCTATCAATGAGTATGTATTTTCCGTGTGGGCTTACTTATACTGGACGAATACATTCTAACTGCACAGTATAACTAGAACAACATCCATAAACACAGTACTTATTTTTAGATAAAATTATTAAAAATTCAGCACCTGTTGTGGATCAGTTGGTGCCATGTTCACGAGATGAATTTGACTCGAAGGCAATGCACCGGCATTTTGGGGCAAAACCATAGGATGTATACTTACCGTAAACCTCAATCTCACAGAAGTCCATTTTTGGAAGAATGGTTGTGGTATCATTAGAGTTGTGCACAGTAGTGTAGAGTACCACGTATCTTCCTCTGGTAGTACAGTTGATGTTTACAATGTCAGGTATGTCACTTCCGTCCATCTTCCCGGTTACCGTGTAGCAAAGTTGGCCATGTGTTACCTCTTCAGTTCCGTTATTTGATACATATACTTGGATCCCATTTCTCCGAACTTTATCTAATTGGATATGTATTAGAGAATTGCGATCAGTAATATATCGTGTGTACACATGTAATGGTTACATACACACTAATGGCGATGCCACACATGTACATATATTGCAATCAGCCAATGTATCAGTTGTTCATAAATGTTCTGATTCGCAAAGTTAATTTAACCCATGACTAATATAAACTGTTCACCATTGAACTCACAGATTGGTTTTTCAGACAATTTGTAAACGTATACATGAAGATGCAATTGTATTGTACATAAGCAACGCCATTATAATACATAGTTGGCGTATTGTGTAAGATCTTGTGAAACACAGTTATAAATTATATAGAGAGCATGACAGTGTTTTTACTGTTAATCCAATGTGCAAAGTATCAAACTTACAATCAGTCCTGAAGTAAATAGAGATGCTATGTATCAGTCTAGATGTGCCCAGGTCTACTTTCCACCAGTTAGGATTGCTAGCGTTAGTCTCTATACACACGCTGTGCAACTTCGTACTTCTGTCTCCATTTACTGCTTGGGAAGACGTCATGTTTTCATATATCGGTTTACCATTTACACTGTAGTCTCCACTTGATGATGTATTCCTATGAAGTGCAACATTTTCTGCAAAGACATGTCAATGATCTCATGAGCTCAGGAATACTTGCTATACCATATCATGTTCTTTCAATGCTGTCTGGCTCACATTTACGGATGCGTTATTGGTTTAATTATACATGGCAATTATGATATTGGTTTACATTATGTTTAACAGTTGTTTTTAGTAGAAATATACATTACTATTTATATTATTTAGTAGCAATATATAAAACAATAGTATTAATGTGTTGATCATTCCTGAAAGTGTGTTATATCCATTCACTCGCCACGTTGCTATATCGTACGTTTCTGACACGTAGGTCCTGACCATCCGGCAACACATTTCTCCAAAGAACATCCTGTTTCACTGCGACATTGTTTACCACAGATGCAGTTGGTGTATTCACATGAATTGCCATATTTTCCTGCTGTACATGATCCTGAAGCTGTAACCGAAATAATAATTAATAACAGTACATGTGACGGTGCATGTCTTCCTAACTTGTCAAGTAAACGCTATTGTACGGTTTTGCTTAGAACTGCGTCTGACATGGTGGCGTTCGCCTGTTCATTGATTTCGCTGCATTGTCAAAGTGTGATGCACGTTCATATGCCAGGTTTTAATATAAACGTTTATGACGCAATTATACCGAAGTAATTTGGTCTTATATTTAGAACACATTGATATGCACATTACTTGGAACTTTGTTTGCTCAGATATGCACAATTACTGTGCATTCGGATGGCAAGAAATACTCAGGCAATACATGTGACATGGAGAAATACATTATATTACATGAAAAATATATACAAATACTAAAAATCAAGGGAGCATACGCATC
>JAVCKZ010051078.1:0-17700 GCA_034780755.1 Lepetodrilus elevatus
TTGGTACAAATCGAACACTCGGAATGCATTCCGAATGTATTCCGAATGAGAAAAGTGACAAAACGAACAGGCCGTATATCTAGTCCAAGTGAAACCACATTCATCTTGCGACGCATGCAGTGACGAGTAACAACAGTCATTTATGACGAGTAACAATGGCCATTCATGACGTGATGTAGACAGTGATTGTGACGTAGATGTCTAGGGCGGTTGGCAACATTTGAGAAAACTGCATAATTATCGTTTATAGCTTGAATACAGTAAGCTTTAGTTTACTTTTAAATCATATTTCATTAATCAATCTGTTTATTCAGTTATTTTAGTATTATATTAACTGTACAATATAGTCACAGTATCACTTGCACGGGTACTCTAGCAACAATATAGTCACAGTATCACGTGCACGGGTACTCTAGCAACAATATAGTCACAGTATCACGTGCACGGGTACTCTAGCAACAATATGGTCACAGTATCATGTGCACGGGTACTCTAGCAACAATATAGTCACAGTATCATGTGCACGGGTACTCTAGCAAAAATATAGTCACAGTATCACGTGTGTTACACAGCATAGAGACCAGTATACCATACATCTATGATCTATATCACAGATTACTACAAATATTACAGAATGCGATATTTTATGACTGCTTCTTCCGATATTGACAACAGGGTTAGCCATTTTTATGGAAAGCCTAGAGACTTTCCATATATACGTTCACTTTGAGCATCCGGAACGTAGGCTCGTGGATCTGCGCGATTGAGGGACAATTAAGGGTAGCGATGCCAGCCACGGTATGTGGTGACTTACGTCAGCATTAGAGCAAAGCATAATTTGGCGTGACAACTCTTTCTTAATATGATCTGTGTTTTAAATAATAAACAAGTGCAAGTCGGAGCTCCTACCTTGGTTATCCATTCTACTAATGGCTTGATAGTAGAGTTATGTCTGCATCTCGGCTATCCCACGTGACCTAACTCGATATCCAATAAGCTTACTGGAACAAATTACCGCTTATTGGATAGCGGAGCCACGTGATCTGAAACCAGGATGTGACGTCACGGATTTCTGCCAGCGCCAGAGATTGACTGAACCACCATGTTTTCGCGATAAAAGACGAAGATTTGAAAGCCAACTTCTCGGGACGATAACATGGATGGATACGTACATCTGTTAGCATGATGCGTATATTGGAACTAACAAATCATCCAAGAACACATTACTATATGGTGAGCGAGTCGATTTAGTGCGCGTTTTCGTTTAAATAATGTTTGTTTCTTCCTCTTCCTCGAGGGAGAGGAGACATATCAGATCTTATGACTGCTTGCCCTCTAGCTGTTACATGGCTATACATATATAACAAGTCTCATATGGCCAGTTACAGCTAGAGAATTCTCGAGCTAGACAGATGCAAGACAGATGCAAGACAGATGTAGGACAGATGTAGGACAGGTGTAGGATAGATGTAGGACAGGTGTAGGACATATGTAGGACGTTGGACAGAAGACAAATGGGTCATGTAGGACTAGAATCCCCTGGCTTTGCCTTGAATTGCACAACTAATTATCAGGACATATTCTGACCGTATGACATTCTTATGAAATTGAAAATATAATGATCATTAGTAATGGTAATACACTGATTAGTGTTACATAAGTAGTTAAAAATCACAAACTGCAGCATAATCTTTGAAAATTGCGTTAACATCAACATGTGAATTACTCTAGTGTAAATAGTTATTTCATTCAACAATAAAAAAAATCAGGAAATATTCCAGGGTTCTATTCCACAAAATGATCGCAGCGTTGTACGAGAGTAATGCCTTCTATACCTGTATACCAAGTACTTCAGGATTCTGTTAGCACTATGATCATTCTATGAAACAGTGGCCAGGGGTGAGTTTCACGAAAGGGGTGTATATATACGCCGGACATAAATGACGCAGAGTTGCTTGTATTACGTCATTTACATTGTTTGTATTACGTCATTTACGTCCGGTGTAAAATATACATCCCTTTCGTGAATCGCAGCCCAGGAACGCAACACAAAATCCCAACATGAAATACATTTCCATCGGGCCTCATGTCACACATTGTCAGTAAAAACAGATAATTCTTAAATGAAGAACTGGTCAGCATTACGGTACTTCTGGACATGCACAGGTCCTGTTAAACGACGCGCAATAGCACTAGGTGTGTCATGCTGGCTACTAGGTCAACACTGTCACACAGCTGTATGATGTATCACATCAACTTACAACCTATTACACAGAACTGTCATAAAAGTGACAAAAACACTTCAAAATAAATATTTCACAAGCATAAGAACACAGAGCACGGATACACAGACTTTAAGCACAACAGCAGTTTTCTCACAAACATGATTCTCAGTTTCAGAACGATGTCCTAAGTTGACGCATACACAGTATACATGGTATACAATAAGGCAATTTCTGAACAATACAGCAGTCGAAGATTTTGATTGAATGTGAATTTTGCACATCAAAATATAAGTAATTTTTTCGTCAAGTGACATGTCTTGTCACCAGACTAAGTAGTGTTCTATAGACATTGCAGTCTAGACAATGCAGTCTAATAACCATAGGAACATCAGGAGAAACTTCAGCGTAGACGCCGTCAAATATCAGACACGTCCTCCGCCATGCTGGGTGGCAAACAAAGCGTCTACGTACTGGTGACTATGTAAACGCTGATGGTCGTAGTTCACTGGCTCCCTCTTCTGCTGCCAGTCGACAGGGGTTAGAGGTCAGAGGTCAGTGAGTTGCGCATTGCAGTCGTGATATTACCACAGAAACAGATACATTAACAATGGCACAAGTCTACAAAGTAAATTTCATGGAACTGTTCTTTGACTTCTTAGATACATATATATTCACAACAAAAAGAAAGTTAACAGTCTTACAAGTTACATTCACAAGATCACCAATGTTTTAAAGTACTGCAACTGTAGAGTATTCCCTGCTACACAAGTTATTCCCACTGCAGACAATCTCAGTGGGGATCAGGCATCAACCAATATATATCTCTTTCTATCTTTTTAAGCAATTTAGGTTTTCCTGAACTATGAACCTCTGTAAGATGGTCATCATAACACACACTCATTGAAATTTGAATGAACAAGAATTGTACAACAATCCAGATTATGCCGATGAGATGCAGACATAGCACGACACCCAGAACAAACCCAGAACACACCTAGGAGCGGATGAACACAAGAAATGCTGGGATGTCATCTGCCGACAGTTGAGGAATCACCGAGATGACCAGTAGGACTGGATACGATATTATCACTGATTACTATTCCCTCTATTGGACCCAATACGAAGCTTATTAAAATCTTTACAAAAGACGATATAATCAGGAGCAATGTGGGACGTACACCAAATACTAAATGCGTAGTTGAGTAGAAACCAGTATAGTTAGGACAGTTAAAAATATATTGAGTGTATTTATCGTTCTGCTTACATTGACGATGATAACATTTCCGTAACATTATTGTCAACTGAATACTGCTGAAAATCATTGAGAACACCCTACTGTGTATATTTATGACGTAGCACCCTTCAACATGTCCAACTAGAGGATGCCTTGCTGCCTTTGCCAAATGATGAGCTACCTAACATCCTATTGAATCACATGTGATGGCCGCGCATGATGTGCGAGTAGAAGCCATATTTGTTATAACACTGCTTCCCGCACACGTTACAGATGAAGGGATCCGTGTGACTGTGGCAACCAATGTGAATAGAGAAGAGGACCTCGTCCTCGAACGTCACACCGCAATGCGCGCACTTGGACTCCTGTGGGAGTCCGGATTGGTTCTCGTCACCAGAATCCGAGATCATGCGCGTTGAGGATATCCTCCTCCCTGATGACAAGAGTTCGCATTGCACCGACCTTTCGATGAGAAATGTCCGAGACTGTTGTCTGTCGCAGTGATCCTGCAGAGGAGGGTTTTCAGTCTTCACGAGCGGAAACGTACATTGAATACCAACAGTGGACATTTCTGTTTTCACCGGAACATGAACAAACTGGATGTCTATATCTGGACGAAGACTTTGAGGGTGTAACACAGGTCTGTGAGGGAGAGACTCGGCGACCGGGTGAACCTCGCGCATGTTTATGATTGGATGCATGTCGCGCGAAACGAGAATTTGTCCTTGCTCGTGTGGATCCACTGTGTGGACCAAACTGTGGGGAGCCCTCACATCGGGGGGACCTATGTGTGGTCTCATGATGGGTGGCGGCATCGGAACCTGAGTGTTTACAATGTGATGGCCAGATGGCGTTGCCTCGTTATTATGGTCACCACTTGGAGCAACCGCATACACCTCTGAGTGATGTGCGACGTGACCATGGCTAGCACAGGCCGCAGGTGTCGCGGAGCTGGAGACGTGCGAGGTTCTGTCACAGTCCACAGGTTCTACTTTCACTTGCAGTTTCTCCTCCATGGATTCCTCGGTCTGCTGCCTTGAGGAGAGAGTGTGTCCAAAGGGAGATAATGCACGCGAGTCCACCGACGTCGGGAGGTAAAAGCTGGAGGATGTTATGGTACTTGTGGCTGGCACTCGTGGGGTGTGATGCGTCGTGATGATGTTGGAGACGATGGACCGAAGGTAGTCCGAAGCCATGTGGTTTTCCTGCGCCACGTGCTGCATGGGAACCTCGTACGGACGGTACTGCGTCACACAGTTTGTCAATATCTGCGGCTCCGAGCGGCGGAACTGCACATTAGGTGGCGCCCCCATCAACGTGTGGATCGTACCCGCGACCGGTATCGCCGTCTGCGTGCACTGATTATGTGGGATTTCCATGCTGCCATTGCTGAAGTGGTTGTTGCTGAAGTGGTTGTCGCTGAACGTTTGGATGCGGAGTGCGGTGGCCTCGGGGATGAGTGGCTGTGGTGGTCCGTAGTCCTCCCCGTGGTCCTGACTGTAGTGTTCGCGGATCCTGCGAGGGAGGACCGTGGAGAAGTCACACTTTCCACAGCGGAGAACGGTCGCGGGGTTGTTCCGCATGTGCAGTCGCTTGTGTCGTCGAAAGTTACTTTTGTCATTAGTAGAGTAGTCACACATTGGACATTTCAGTGCTTTCAGGCCTGCAGAAGACAGAAGCAGATTATTATTAGTCATGTCTCACATAGATGAGATTAAAGGTTAAATGACATACACTGAATAATAAAATTAGTTTGTTTTCATCATTTCCAATATTAATTGCCATGAAACTATTAAGAAATTTATTGATAATTCCTTCTGATACAATATTTAAAAAAATGTGAGAAAAAAACTAAGAAAAAAATATATATCGTGTTGGAATTACATGTTGGAATTACATGTTGGAATTACAGAAGATAACAGACATGTAAAACTGAGAATCTGAGAATACGGTCAATGTTGCATTAACCCTCTCCCTGCTGAAGGTGAATTAAGTTGCCCGATCACATACAGAAATAGAACACTTTGATTTTATTCAGCAGGGAGAAGGTAAAAAGACGACTAGGATTCAAACCTGGGCCAGATGGTGGAAATGTGATGTAGACGTCAGGCGACAGGTCATGTTGACCCGACCTATTGTCACACAAGGGCGATCCGTCAGTACTGTCGTATCCATGGTGATTCCCATCCTCAGAAGGTGGCGCTTGCTGTCCGACCTCGGCGGTCTTGGCGGCGCTGGGTGTGGTGTGCGGTGGCTGATCATCTTCCTTCCTGGCGTCCTCGTGGTCGAGCATGGAGCTAGCCAGGAGGAGTCGAGCCACCGCACTCTGACACGGGTCAGCGACCTTCACACTGCTGCCGTGAGTCGCTGGGGGGTCCTCTGCCATCATTCAACCCATCTGAAATATACGCAAAAAAAATTACATCACATTTGATTGGTTAACTATCAAGAATATGTATTTTTTTAACAAACAAAAAACAGCACAGATGAAATATAGATCATTCTTTTCATTTGGAAACTGGTAGGAAATTCTATTTTGGGGGGAAGGGGGGGGTTGAAAGTGTAAAAAAAAAAAAGAGGTACTGTACGTAGGAACAATAATTTTATATTTTGTTTCATCTCGTTTACAAAGTAAATAGAACCAATGATATTTAATCGAAAACCTGGTAATGAAGTTCCCACTCGCCCGGCGGCCCAAACCATTTATTGTAATGTTAAAGGTATCCTACGGGCGAATAGAAATTTCAAGTTTTGTTATTTATATCATTACTTGGGCGAGTACGTTTTACAGTTAAGTTCCAACCCTGATGAAAGATAGTTTATTGTCTGAAAACAGGGAAAGATTTCCACCCGCATCACAAGTTTTCCTGTTCCATCTTTAACTTGAGAAAATATTCTGTCTTAAAATTGGAGCTGCAAGTGGAACGAATTCTATTTATAGATGTGCCCAGTTTACTGATTTTGGTGATAAGCGTGTAGGTCAAATGTGCATGGCTGTGGTCTTTGTTACATACCTCCCGATCTATTTCCGAAATCGACTCGCTCACCATATAGTAATGTGTTCTTGGGTGATTTGTTAGTTCTGCTGTACGCATCGTTCTAACAGTTCGTATCCATCCATGTTCAAAATATCTGTGATTAATCGCGACACCATTTAATTTACGTCACACTATGAAATCTAGCAGGGCTAATTAAATTTGCATAACTTTGTGACGTGTTACATGTTCTTTGACTCGTTGACGCCGGACATCACAAAGTTATGCAAATTTCATTAGCCCCGCAAGATTTCATAGTGTGAAGTAAATTAAATGGCGTCGCGATTAATCACAGATATTTTGAAAGACAAACTTCTCAGGATGATAACATGAATGGATACATACATCTGTTAGCACGATGCGTACATCTGTTAGCACGATGCTACCACCCCGATATTTTATATTATCTCTACACTAGGCCAGATGTGGGTACACAGATGTGGGTGCATATAGCAGAGATTTTGATCGTAATATTGATTCCACATAACACATAAACATGGCCTATCTCTACACACATTACAGTCTGGAGGATGTGAAGTGGGGTGCATTATAACAAGGAGACGTGTCATGCATCAGTAACATACTTCAGTGAGGGTTGATCCATATAACATGTGACATGACAATGTGTAAAATAAATCGTATAACATGTCTATTTATTAATTATAACAAAAGGAAAATCATCCTTGTGATGAAAACACATCTACAGTCCACAATTCTTAAGTACAGTTAATTATATCCATGTATTTCGTAGTGTAACGACTATATTATGATGGGAACTCAGACAATCTGAATTCAATTTTGTGTTTACCAACTTGCGAGTTGGCAGCAAGAAATGGTAAACGGCTACAACTGGAGTCAATCTGGATGCTGGCAGCAACATTGTATTGTAAATAAGGTGTGTAAAAATCAGACCTTTCCATGAATAACTTCAATATTCGCATAACTATGGTAAATACTGCAATATTAACTGTCACATTAGCTTGCCCTTCGTCAAATAGGAAGCCATGTTGTATTTTGGTATGCATAACACTTCCTGACCTCCTAAACAAAATACTTCTCAAGGGAGGCAACTTTGGAGCACCTGTCTTTAGCAGCTGTTTAGTAGAACCTCGGAGAGAGATACAATGTTTAGTCCTTTATCAGCTTACATTCAAAATAGTTACTGAGAAACAAAAATACAAGTTGAAGAACAGAATGATGTAGTCATTGACATTGAGCAAGACAAGTTCATTATGAGGAAGTTTCCAGACAAAATTAAACTTACACAAACTTGACATTATCACTGATTATAGGGGGCCTATATATTTTTTGTAATGCCCCTTAATTTAATAAGCTTTGTATGTAAGCGTATGAATAAGAAATGATTAAGTATAGGTCTATATAGGCCTACATTGTCTATAAATGTTAGCACCTAGAACAAAATTGGCACGTTCTTACGCATAACAACTTTCTCACATTCAATCACAGTAGACAAGACACATCTTAATAATATTATATTAAAATGTAGCACATGTGTGTCCATGCATATGCTCTACTATTATACAAGCCTATATATTTTATGAACTATATCAATTCGCATACATTTCGTCTATATTGTGATACGTATCATGATACCAGGCTCACGATTCAATTTTAAAGAACTTTGGGAAGATTTTCAGTAATCATGTTATGTGAAGGTCAAATAAGTCAGTCATGAAGAGAAAATTTGAAAACAATATGTTTTGTGAATAAAACACTTAAATCCTTGTGGAAAAAAAACTAAATCTAACTTTAAACTCAATAAGAGCGGAAATAACCTGTTAAAATCAGGAATACTATGAAACAAATCGATCTGAACATGTATTTTAAAATTGATTTACATTCAAATTATGAATCGATTCACAAAGACAGAATCGTGTATCACGATATTAGAGGTAAAATGGCGATGCATTGATGCATTGGGAAATCGTGACACCCCTACTGTATAATTTTATGCTGTATATTACCGATATCCCAGATATGGTAATGCCACACAAAGAAGAATTGTTTTGGGAATGATTGGAGTTTTGTAATAATCGTTGGTTTATCATTTTAGTATGTGCTTATTACAGATGTATGAAGATCCACTTTTAAAAATATGTTTATATCTGTAGTGAATTTCTACACAGGAAAACAAAATAAATAAAATGAATAACCTATAGATCTCTGCTAACCTAGACATTCCTATAAGGTTTACGACTTTGGCGAGACTACAGCTTGTGATGAGTACTATCGTTACTAGACGACGGGCACGCTAAGGTACAATCGATGAAAGGTGCTTGGCTGCTAGCTGGCTAGCACAATGACAGCTCGGGATAAGCCTAAAATTAACTTAGTCCATTTGACACGCTGACTTTGGAACTTATAGGAAATGAAAGTCACCAGCCATGACGGAATATATCATTGCGAAGAAAAACGTGAATGGAACGACACGGATGGAAATGGAGGATTATTTCGCAGATACCGAAATGGAAAATCTGTACAGCTGGTTGGATCGTATCCACTTTTCCAGACCAAAGAAAAATGTTGGGAAGGATTTTTCAGATGGAGGTGAAGACAAACATCAATTATTGTTTTTAGTTAAATACATAATGGTTATTATTGTTAATGCAATATGCATATGTCATTTGAAAGGCATCAGTTTGTGGCTTCAGGTAATGTTGGCAGATCTCATTTATTAGAAGGTATTAATGTGGCAGCAATGACCAGTATCATTATTCTTAGAGAAGCATTTGTATGATTTGAGATACAGTATCACTATCAGGTATGGTAAATGTTACCTGTCTCAAATGAAACTGCTAGGTATAACTTTATCAATGAGTAACATAATTATATCTTTTAGATACAGTATAATATACTAGTATATGAGTATCAAATGATACTCTATTGCAAATGGGGTAACATTAGAGATGGGTAACATTGAATACTAGTATATCATTTATATCAAACAGGTACACTGTGTCTCAAATGTTACATCTCTGTTTCAAATAAGATATGTAACATTAGAGACATGTAACATTTGAGGTACAGTATAATTTATATGAAACAGCTAATTGCACATGTTACCTGTCTTGAGTAAATGGGTAACATTAGAGACATGTAACATTTGAGACAGGTGCTGTGTGTCAAATGTTACCTGTTTTAATTGAGATGTGTAACTTTGGAAACAGGTAACATTTAAGATACTGTGGGTATAACAGCTTAAAACAAGACAGGTGACATATGAGAAGACTGGATACTACTCGTCTAGTTACCTGTAGCATTTCCCTGAATGTTTGTTACTTCCCTAATCATTATACTGTTTTAAGTGCATGATTGTTATAATGCTAGAATCCATTGAATTTCAAACACTTCATTTTATATATTTATAAATTGTGACTGGAATATCTAAATGGTTAAAACATAAAAGCTAAACTGTGTTACATGGTATTGATCTAGCATTTGTCAATGCAGTGTATAGCTAGCTGTACCAGTTAAAGCCTTCTATAAGTCATCAAGGTCTTAACATTTCTCTATTGGTATAGAACAGGTAATCCTCATGGTTTGGGGACTAGGATATATATCAGTGTACGTGCTTATTCTACACAATACAAGATAAAATATCTTCCACTGTAGTAGGTACATTTTATTGTACAGTCACAGATACCCGGTAGTATATATATTATTACCAATTCCCACAATAGAACGAATAAGACATATACTTGTGTCAATGCTTTATGTCTTGTGTTTTTTAGAGTGGCTGATTTATTGATTTTATATATTTATTTGATCTTACCTTTATTATAATGAATAATATTGTCATTCCATTGTTATGAATTATTTTCAAATTTTAATATATTGAATGAGATTGCAACAGTTCTACTTACTTAACTAAATATTGTTATCCAATACTATAGCGATACTATTGTACTCTTATTATTCTCATGTCAATGCTTGTGAAAACACTGCATTACAAAGGCATATAAATCACATTATAAAAGTTACAGGTGTAGATGGTATAAGTATACTTTTACTACAGTAAATTCTATTGTTTGCTAACCGGGGCCAGGCAAACACTGCCATGTTTGGCATGTAGTGAGCTCAATAGCAGGACTTGAATGTTTATGATAAGGTTATCCAAGTACATAGGTATACATGTACATATGTCACTGTTCCTTGCTCATTGTATAGTGTTGACATGTATTCATGTACACTCAAAGTGTGGGTCCAACACTGGATGTGTTATTGTGAAGGAAATCTGAGAGAGCAACTCACAGTTATAAGTGTACATTGTAGGCAACTGAATATATAATGGCCAGTATTACTTACTATACTAGTACATGTACATGCAGTGATATTAATGGTTGT
The DNA here is from genome assembly GCA_034780755.1 of Lepetodrilus elevatus. NCBI lineage: Eukaryota > Metazoa > Mollusca > Gastropoda > Lepetellida > Lepetodrilidae > Lepetodrilus > Lepetodrilus elevatus. The sequence continues at coordinate 10,860 of JAVCKZ010051078.1, forward strand.
GGGTCATGTTAAATTCAGTATTAAACAAATAAAGTTAATGACATTTAACCCTCCCCATGCTAGAGGCAACCGGAGAGTATAGTGGCTGTGCATAATCCAGCAGGGAGAGGGTTAATAACAGAAACTTTTGTACAAAAATAGTGACTATTGTTAAATTGTAGTTTGGTATATTCTCTTATTGAATTGATGATAAATACTACTAATTAAGCACATATTGTGTGAAAGTTTCTAAGCTTTTTGCAGCGTGTATGTGGATTGGTGTTTCATACTTTTAGTTGTCATGAATGGCGTTCATCTGATGAAGCATCATATCACCTAACATAATTTAGAAATAGCATTTGTCTAAAATAGCAATACCCAAAAATATATTTCTAAAACAATGGATAATATCAGTGGAGCATTTAAGGAGTAATGATGTAATTATAGCTGATGCTATGTAGATGTGGATATGTATGAACTATGTGTCATAGTTTATGATCTATATAAATGTACCGGTATGTCATTTGTTAACAGTTACACACTGAATGTTGTAGTTCACATAAACATCTGTCATTGTAAACAGATTTGCTATTCCAGTTATAAACTAAACACTTCCACTGTTATGTCCAATTTATGAACAGTACGGTATTGATGTTCAGATTTCGCTACAAGCTGAAATACTACACCGTATAAATACTGTAGTGGCATGTATACCTTGTATGTGTGTATATTGTAAATGATATTATTTATAACAATTAATCAGTGTCTAGAGAACACTATTAACCCTCTACCTGCTGAAGAGCCCTAAAGAGCAGTGCCTGTTCCTAATCCAGCAGGGAGAGGGTTAATAGCTGTAATAACTTCTCAAAAAACACTTTCTCCAATGGTTTAGCATATTGTTTATTAAAAGCTTGTCATGCGTGCATGGGTATTTATCCTCTGTTACGTCTGTACATATATTTTTCAATGAAAATAATTAATACAACAAATAAACTTGTTTTAACTAAATCCTGGGTAATTTTTACTTTTGACTAAATGCTGGGCAGTTTTGACTCTTTTACTGGGATAAATATATTCCATAGAATTCTATAGTACCAGTACTTCACTACTTCTGTCAAGTTACCGGACGGCATTATTTTGGTCGATGAACACGTGCTGGCTTTGCCACCACAAACGTAAGAGACATAATCTATCAGAAGGTTTTGTGGTCGAGTTAATGAGTTTGTTAGCGTGTAATCGTAAACAGCTAAGGCTGCGAGTTATCAGCAGAGAGAACACAATGGCGTATTTTGATTGGCGTGTATTCAGTACCGTACGTGGACTAACCGTGGTACTTAGAGCTAATATATCTGTGCTATGGAGCTTGACGTTTGCTAATCACTGTTAATGGCCAGTTGACAGACAATGTCGCTCATTAAATCCTCCCTTTCCTGCTCACATAAACCCATGAATGTCATTCTTCTTCTCGCTGAAGGAAACCAGGTATCCACTTACTGAAATATTAACGACAATGTCAGTGTATGGATCATCATATATATTTTTAGATATTCGATGCTCAACTAAAATCAATACTTTTGTATGGAGCGGAATTCAAAGATACAAAGTTTTGGAATGAATCCAAACTTTAGCATGTAAAAACTGTTTAGATTAGGACAAATTAAATTCCTTATCACTCATGGTCCCAGGTGACTGTGGGAGATTACCATTTGTTTACAACTCAGTATTCTGTTGCATCAAATAGTGTACTAAGTTGTTATGTTTGCCAAACATAGTAATACTTATCTAGTGACTAACAGAGGATCATGCCAATCCTGAGATTCGAACCTGAGTTGCTGGCTTGAGAGTCCAATGCCCTACCGAATGGGCCAATGGGGTATTTTAAATACCCTGAATACCAATCGTGATTGAATTGAATATAGTTTATTTACTTCTCAGATCATTAATTATTTTTCACTTTTATGTACAATTGTTTACCGTAATTCTAATGTTTGATTGACACATACCGAGTATACACAGGACTATTCTTCACTATAGACTAGGTTATATTGGTAAGCATGTCACAGAGGCTGTTCCAATGATTGATTGATTGATTGATTGATTAATCAGTTGAATGATTGAATGATTGATTGACTGGGCTGCCAGCAGACAATACTGTGCTCACTGGAGGAGAACAATAAATCCGTTCATTCCAGTCTCTGATAAGCTCTCTCTGAAGCACGGCCAAATATCAGGTCAACGGTCACACTATTACATAGAAAACACCAGTCTAATATGCACAGTGTTATATAAAGCTTTACTTATCAGACTTATCTTTAATATTGAGCTCGCACGACCCGAGAGCCAGACTTTCTATTGTAGAGATCTGTATTAGATTTCTCAATACCAATAGTAGCCTATTGAAGTGATTCCTCAACCAGTACGTTGCCATTGAAGTCCTTCATTCATGCAGCACATGGAATCAATCTTTAATGTACTCAATACTGTATACAATGAACTCGATACTATGCACAGAACTAGATACTTGTATACACAGGTGTTCTTGTGAGACAATTATTATTGTCGGTGTGTTGGATATGTTGGTTACCAATGATCATTTTATAATACAAACAGTTAATAATCCAGTATCATAAGTATGTTGATTGTTTACGATTGTGCAACATTTGTATTTCAGTGGGTGATGTGTGCATCTGTACCAAGTATGCTGGTTAATGAATATCATAGATTTACAAGAACATAATTTTTGAATATATTATTTAAATTGATTATTTCATAACCTACAATTGATCAAGATTTAATGTTCCTAATTTAGTCCTAATTTTCTTACAATAATTATTTTTCAAATTTAATTACTTTTCTTGATGTATTAAATTACTACCACCAAGTGATGACCAGAGAGGAGTGTCGATCTATGACTGTGATGTTTACTGCAGTGATCCCTGTCAGTGCCACCTCGAGTGTCAGGATGTCCGTTCTACAGAGAACACTTGTCGGCTGTTTTCCAATTATCACCATAGGCTTCATTGAATACACCATTAATAATGAATCTTGTATATCTTATTTATATACATGCTATACCGTTAGTCATGATAATGTAGCATTGCTAAACCAGAACTCTTTGTACAGCTACGGTAATCTTCGTGGTTAGTATTACTGGTAACATTTTCAAATGTGTATCGATCTCCTTCATGTAGTCTACTTAAGGTCAAAGTATGATATCTGTGAAGCTAAATTGGCATATACTAGCATGTTACTATGGTAACGTAAATATGCTGAAGATGGATATTCACCAAATGAACATCGTGAACTTGTCATAATTACTTAGATATTTTATTATGAAAGTATTCCTATTATGAACTTATGATGTGCAGTTTTTATATAGCGCTGAATCCAATCTACAGCATGCTCAGAGCGCTGTACATTATTACCTCGGTCAATGGATCTGTGTGCACTCAATTCATTCTCAACTCCCTGGGGAGTATACAACACAAGCTGCCATTCAAGGCGCTACAAGGTTATCATTCACATGTCCATCTCATCCTTCCGGGTACCCATTCTCTGCTGGGTGAACTTATATGGACTATGAGGCAGTATTTTTTGTAATTAAGTGTTTCAATTTGTTTTTCCAAATTGGATCGTGTTTCCTTGCTCTATGCTAACAATGGTTTGTGTATTGTATTGTTCGAGTACCGTTATATCTGGTAAACTTGGCCGTGCTGTATAGCAGGGGACTGTTGCACGATGCTCTCGTAGGCTACAACTATTGTAACGTCAATGCTTTCTGTTGTGGCGGCAGCCCAGTTACAACTATTGTAGCACTACAAGAGTGTCGTGCAACCGGCCCCAGGTAATGTGTACTACAGGTAATGGTATCGTCTGGCTGGAGACAATGGCTGCACAATGACAAAACATTTAATCTGTGGAAACACTGGCAATCAGAGCAGTTACACCTGAATGTAATTATACCGGTATACCTGTACCTGTACCCATGCGTGTACTCTTTGCTGAATGTGGCAATATGTGTCGGCAGCTGAATGCTTCAATATTTGCCTGTGATTTGATAGCTTTATTTGTGATTAAACTCCCAGTCTTTCATGAATGTTATTAAATCAATATTATTATCACTGAAACAGTAAAATTCCTAATCTGTAAAAATCTTAAGTCCTACAGTCAATCTCACCAGCAGCTAAGTGATGAAATACGTGTTGAGTATTGTACTGTGCACGACATGTCATTTTACCTGTTGTTTCCAGCCATCTACTGGAAATTAAATCATGTTGTTTGTTTCCACTTTACTCCACCACCAAAATCTAAGGATTTCTTGCTGAACTTTCAGTGCATTGCTGAACTTTCAGTAATGCAATATAACAAATACACTGTAAATTATTGACCGGTAACCATATTTATATGTCATTAAAAGAAAATTGATTTGTAAAGAATAATATTATTAACACTAACAGGATTTCTAAAGAAGCCATCTGATTGGTTATTAGAAAAGGTCATGAAGGTCATTTAGTAATATTTCTAAGCAAGTTATCATTAGATCTTGGTGCTGGAGAATAATTACTACCAATATTAACCCTCTCCATGCTGAAGATAACCAGAGACACCTTAAAGAGCAGTGTCCATGCTTAATCCAGCAGAGAGAGGGTTACTGTGTCTAGATATCTGTGGGGGAGGATACATTGATCATGGTATAAAGTATAACAGTAACGATGTTGTTTTCAGTGCTGGTGGCGGAGCTAGTTCACCATTACTTCCCACACCTCGTACACCTCCACAACTACACCCCAGCCAGTGCGCCCAAACAGAAGATGGAGAACTGGTACTACCTCAACAGGTGGGAGCTGTACAATCATAACAACCAGTACAACCAATACAATCATAACAACGGAACCAATACAATAATAACCAGTACAACCAATACAATCATAACAACCAGTACAACCAATACAATCATAACAATGGAACCAATACAATAGTAACCAGTACAACCGATAGCACCATAACAATCAATACAATTATAACAACCATTACAACCAATACAATCATAACAATGGAACCAATACAATCATAACCAGTACAACCAATAGCACCATAACAACCAATACACTCATAACAACCATTACAACCAAAATATAACCACTGCAAACAATTACCACCATTAATTAACCCTCTTTCTGCTGTGTTATACACAGGCACTTCTCTTTAGGACATCTCTGGTTGCCTTCAGCATAGAGAGAGTTAACTATAAGTGCAACTACAGCAACCACTGCAAGTGTCTAAATGGCCAATCATAGTTTCTGGATGTATCTCAGGGTTGCATTGGATTGTCAAAATGTTTATTGTATTATGTTTATTGGTGTGCACCTGAACATTGCTCATGATTAACGTCACACTGTTACTGACACATGGTGTATTTCCTCAGACGAGTGTTGAAGAGGATTGAGCTGGACCTCTCAGACGACATCATCCGGTCGCTAGCGTACGCCAAGCCCAAGGTCGCGGAGAAGGTTCTCATGATGCTGCGGTCTCAGATCGACAAGTTCATCGAGCGAGCCGCGCAGTACAGGAAGCGCTTCCCCGACCTGTCCCAGTCTATTGATATGGACATGCTAGGTAAGTTACAACATGCTTAGTATCAATCAATCCATAATTGTTCTATATGCAGGGTTATAACTTAACTTTATAACGTACTCGTCCGAATAATGATATAAATAATAGAACATGAAATTTCTACTAGCCCGTAGGATACCTTTAACCCTCTCCCTGCTGAAGGCAACTGTTCATACCCTAATAAGCAGTGCTTTTACCTAATCCAGCAGGGAGAAGGTTAACATTAATTTAGGAGAAACTTCTAACCCTGTATATGTATGTCTCAGTCAGTCCCTCCTATCATATGGACATGCTCACCAAGATTAATTGATGAAATGTACCCGTTTTACTAGAATTGTTTTCCATATATTCCTAGAAAATATATTTCAAATATTGCAGGTACCACTCCACGGCTGCCAATAAGTTCTGACGGAGTTCCTCGCCACAGACGAAGCAATCAGTCACCGCGGCATGTAACCAGAAACTCGTACAAAGTGTACGTGGCTCAGTCTGCTTATGATCCATTATTAACTCAATTGTAATTTTAGGTTAGAATTGGTTCTTACATATCAAGTTTTCAACCATTTTAGAATGAAAATCATAATTTCTGATTGTATTATCATGCATTCAAATCAATTCTTTACAAAGCACCAGTCTTGGTAACTGAACATCAATATATTTTTATCTCTATTTAATTGTCAGTATTATTTAGCAATATTAGTGAGCCCTTGTTCAGTAGTGCTTATTAAATGGAAGAGTTATCGCCCCTTATTCTCCCCAAATAATAATAATAATGATTGCATTTATATAGCGCATCATTCATAATGATAGTGCTCTGTGCGCATGGAAGCATTATCACCACTCATTCTCCCAAAATGGAAGAGTTAAGGCCCCTTATTCTCCCCAAATGGAAGAGTTATTGCCCCTTATTCTCCCAAAATGGCAGAGTTATTGCCCCTTATTCTCCCAAAATGGAAGAGTTATAGCCCCTTATTCTCCCAAAATGGAAGAGAAGGCCCCTTATTCTCCCAAAATGGAAGAGTTAAGGCCCCTTATTCTCCCAAAATGGAAGAGTTATCACCCATTATTCTCCCAAAATGGCAGTTATTGCCCCTTATTCTCCCAAAATGGAAGTTATTGCCCCTTATTCTCCCAAAATGGAAGAGTTAAAGCCCCTTATTCTCCCAAAATGGAAGAGTTAAAGGCATAATATCACAGTCTGACACAAATTAAGTTGTCGTTTTGGACAGAATTGGAGTTAAAAATGCAA
>JAVCKZ010051089.1:0-32880 GCA_034780755.1 Lepetodrilus elevatus
AAGAAGAAGAAGAAGAAGAAGAAGAAGAAGAAGAAGAAGAAGAAGAAGAAGAAGAAGAAGAAGAAGAAGAAGAAGGAAGAAGAAGAAGAAGAAGAGGTATAGGAATAGTCATAATTAATGATCGAGAGCCGACGTTTTCCCCATTTACATTACATACTATAACATAGATCAAATACAGGAAAACACGACATTCGCGTGACCATTCGTTATCCAAAGAATGAGAGGGCCATGCTGGTATACGGTGATGTATGTGATCAATGGACAGCATCGGCCAAGCCTATTGTAATTCTCAGTACACGATGGTCATAGATGTGTATTTAAAAAGTCGGCTCTGAAGTAATACTTGTGTGTGTAGACATTGCCATATATCGATCACAGTACATTTTTTAAACGTGTTCTTGACACGTTGGGCTTTACCAATCCAATTATCCAGATCCTAGATGGTGTTCTATCCCTTGTATTATCAGAATTCATTGAAATGTTTCTGAAAACAACCAAAAAAAAAGTGATATATTTCGTTTCGAGAATAATTCAATAAAATATTGTCTGTTTGATTTTGTTAGGGCTGCGCGTCATTTCAAAACTGGCGTCCTTGCACAAGTTAACTTAATAAAGAGGCGAGATGAAATCCAAAATACCACATCTTTATAAATCAACGCGTCAGCCAAGAGGTACAGGGATGCCGCCAAAAAAACACGTTGATAGTATTATGTCCATGTCTAGATGATGGTGCTCCCTGTTCGTCAAAACAGGTCGTCAGCGTGAATTATAGGCATTCGGGGGATCCTTTATGCGGCTCAGTTCCTATAAACAATTTAGATAAATATCACATGACTGTACAGTGCCGTCGATAAGCTCCAGAAACTGTCGACGTCAACGTTGAATACGTGTCACCATTGACGTGAATCCACGGTTTAGACGAAACCATCCGCTTCTATCAGTTCATCACGATCTGAATATTTCAGTCCGAGTCGATTACTGTTCGATCTTAACTAGCAGTAAGGGAAATACGTTATTACGTTTCATATTAAAACGCCTCGCCTCGGATGAGTTTGGTTCGTGTTTTGTTTCCGAGAACAAACGAGATGAACATTTTGTAACTTCAACTGATGATCACTTCACCTCCAACTCGTCACGTACGTCTGATTGAGGGGGTTGGGCCGAGTCTAAACGGGTTCTAAACGCGAGGGGTAATTTCATGGATAAAATTGAATTTGCTGTGAACTTTTAAATAGAAAATAATTAAAGAGACGCACTAACCCATCGCAATAGTTATCGAGCCAGTTCGGATGGAGTCTATCCAATTAATTAGACATCTGCCGCGATACCGTTTGCAACTGCAGACGAGATTTCTAGAATTATGGATTAAATCAATTATTCAAAATATAATAACAGTCACTACGAGTTGATAAATGAGAAAAGTCGTGCTTATGAATGTCTCAAAAACCGAGATGTCCTTCATCAACATTCATCTTTAATCAACGTCTTCATAACGAAATGATATTAATGTTCAATTTCATTCCTGGGGGTTAATCTTTCTGTGTATCGTTCCCATTGGCCTCATTATGAAAATAATGCATATTCATAGGCATTTCATCAACTGAGCAGAGTCACAATGCTTAACCCCAATTAACACATTTCCCCCAACAACATCGTATTTCAGAAATATGCTGCCCATGTGATCCCTGGGACCGTATAACAAGCACTTGTAATATTTCTTCGAAGGGTTAATCGATACCGTATATGGTATTCGGTGCACATCATTTGCTTAACACCTCTCAGACAAGATTGTTTAACATCTATACTCGTATATATTTCCCAAACTACAAAGACATATCATTCAATAAAAAAATTGGTGGACTTTCCCAGGGCACTATCATCCGGGTTATTGGTGCTGACAGTGCAAAGAGGCAGAATTCGAGGTCTGGATGGTCTGTTCTGGTGGAACTGTGTGCATTCGAGATCTGGGTCTGTATAATCACGAGGTCTTCGCATTGACGTGAAAACACTGGAGCTTGTGTGTGGAAGCCACCATATATCTTACCGTTTCCGGTTTACTTTCGTTAGCGGTAAAAACGAGTTACCTCCCCGGAGGTTCCCGATCAAAGCGAGTTGTCTCCCCGGGGACCGTTTGAATTATTTACAGATATACAAGCAGCTCATAAGTCAGTGGAATTTCTCATTATTTGTATCTGCATTCAGCATTTTATTGTTCACTTGTCTAATACAATTAAATCACAATGTGGCACATAATACAGGATGGCAAGTAACACAAGATGGCGATTAATGCATGCGTTAATAATTCCAAGAGTTCGTGAAAATTGACAATGAAATATTCATTTGTAAAATAGCATAGCAATATGCGCATGCATACGGAAATAATAATAAACTAAAAGAACAAAGAAATACAGACAATGTATATTGTTTTCAAGAACAAGAATATGTACATTTACAGGAGCAAAGCTTCATGACCGTATTATATAATTAGTACACTATTTACATATCTGAGAAACAGCATAAAGTGGGGGTTTTTCTGTTGGTTTCTCAAGAGAAACATTGTTCTAAACAGTGCATGTAACCTATATATTGCTAATACATTTTTATATTTCGATAATATTATTAAATATAATTAATACACAATAACCTACTTCTGATAATATCGTCATCGTGCATGTATATAATTTTAATGTTCGTTTAATTTTAATTGGGTATTTCAGAACTGCTATGCATTTGTACCTGAGAGAGTATTCATTCAAAACATGAAATGAAATCATTTAATAAAACCATTTCCGAGACGATTTCCAACACTTGCTATTATACCAGTTACAGATGTTCATCGGCCGACACAGACGTTGATGTTCCTGCCAAGGAATGGTGATTGTTTTGGGGAATGATTGTTATTGGTCAACCGCGCTGACCAGAATTACCGTCAGCAAGAGCGAACGTGCGTAGCACAGTCAAGAAACCAGTCTAAAGACCCCCGACGGATTTTTAAGGCATCTTGATTCAATATCAAGAAGATATCGCTGACAAAAGAAAATATTATTGAGAATAGCATTGCTCATCTTAGTTCATCCTTCAGCTGTTTCCTTAGCTCGTCGAGATTTCAGTTGCTACAAATCTGAGAAAACAAGTGGCTTCCGACCCTTAGTCGCTATCGACCGGAGATTCCCGATCAAAGCCGATTGTTTAGATAATTGATTCCCTACTTCAATTAATCGATATTAAACTATTTTAAGGTTAGTCTCAAATATGGCTCTCAATGGAGAGGGACTGATTGAAACAATGTCTAACTATCTGTGCGCAATGAGAAGAGAGTTAAGGAGCCACTTCTGGTGTGCTAGAGATTTAAAGAGAGTTAATCATTAAAGCTATACAGTCATGTGGTGTTTTAAAGTCAAACCAATTCAATTACCACTTGGAGGAGGGGGGAGGGGGGCATGAGGGCGTGTTTCCTCAAATTTGGTTCACACCGAAAAAGAAAACCCTTCACACATCTTGTGATGTAATGTCACCAAAAGCCATCAATTGAAATCTAAATCGGACAATATGCCTCGAAACTATGCAATCAAAAGCAATTTTGCTTTAATATCAAAGAAAACATTTAAAAGGTGCGAAAGTAATATCAAATTCGAGATACTCATGTGGGCTAATTTCGGTCGGAAAGTATAACGTTATAAAACCTTAGGTCGTATGAAGTAGGACGTTGACGTTTTAAACAACAGACATTCCGGGAGTGAAAAAATACCATAAATCGATGTTTTATCCCAAATTCATCCGGTTTGACTATGGTGGTGTGCAATCAGGAGACATAATGCTATCGTCCCTCTATAATCATATTTGCACGGCTTCAAATTACCCAAATCAGAAATCACTGGTCAAGGAGGGACAATTGCATGAAATAACATCCGCGCGCCAATCATATTCCCCCTTCTAATTGTAGGTATTTGATAAATTTCATATCTTGCCTGCGGGGAGCACGCAGCAAGACGTCTAATATATAAGATTATCGACAATCCTACATTATACGTTGGCCCGACTCACGTTTCTCCGAGTTTATACAGTTAACAAGCAACGATAGGAAGGGCCGTGTTGCGTTGAAACAAAATGGGCTCTGCTTTTCAATATTAGCGTCTTGACTCTATATTTAAGACCAATAAAATGAGCAGAGTGGGGGTTATATAGAATTATATTCTTTTGGCCGGAGCAGTCACTAGTTGTTAATGAAGCGAAATGTCCTGCAAAACAGGCGCCGCGGGGCTAGGCGAATTCTGGGCCAATTTGAGGGGGTCACCTCGCGTGAGTTGCGAAATAAAAATAATCTTTCGATAGCTGCAATCGATAGGATAACATAGTAAGGAAGGGTAATTTTGTCATTTTTCAAAATTGAATTCAGAAAGGGCCCCGAATTTATCACGGTATTTCCTATACCAACGGGCGATGTTCCATAGTAGGCTTACCAATGGTACCATAGAATTACCAGTCGATAGTAAAACGGTGACACCATTGAATTCCATTTTTTTCGATGGATTCTTATCGTGTGGCTTGTCATCAAATATTTTTACAGTACCACCTGCACGTTTCAATCCAATATACGTGAATTCCTAATTTAAATGTTCTTGATTTTGAAAGAAATATCAAAACCAATCGTTAACGCATTTTTTATGAGATCTTATAACATAAATAATCCTGTGGATATATCCTATGTCCACAAGTAAGATAGGTTTGTATCGCAGCAACAAATGTACCAAAAAAAATATTTATTGTTAAACGTATCATATGTTCAGGTAAAATACGTTTACCTACGTGAACATGGGATATCAACAAACCGTGATTGTTTTTCTTTTCTTTTCGTTTTACTTGGGGTTTAGACTCAGCTTTCAAGATTCTTTCACTCATAATATTATCACGGTTTGTGATTGTATGTTTTTAACATAATGTAGTTTAAAACTAGTTTAGAACAGTTAAGTACAAATACAACTTTAAAATAGCATTGCAATTAGTATCCCTCTTCTTATTCAAAATCAATATTTTCTTAAAGAATAAAACTTAATCGAAAATATGATTACTTTTTGGTGGTTGTTTTTTTTCCTTGTTGTTTAACTTCCCTCAATCATATTACACATTATTCAAAAAATGAAAGCTACATCATTAGTAAGATAAATCATCAGACACGGCCTTATCAACGTCGTTGATAATCATGTGTTTATTAAGAACCTATTTTTCTGCTATGGCATACACCATTAGCATATGATTCTATCGTTTCTCCATCAATCTTTCCCGTTCTTAAAGGTCCCCCGTCCCTATATCATACGCTCTCGACTACCATAACCGGCCCTCAACAAGAAATCAAAAACGCCGATAGTTTATACTTTATTACCGCTATCATAACTCCCTGCCGCTTATGACATGAAATAAACGCTGATCCATCGATCCGTCTATCGGTATGAAAAGGGATAACACGACCTAATGCTCATTTCAACAGCATTATTTCGGAAATGAGTAATTGGCGATCATTCCATACATGATATATAGCGTTATTGACGCTGCTTTCTAGAGAGCTCTGCCGTCGCCGTAACTCTCTCATTGATTGACCGCCAGGTCGCGCTGCGCGTGAAGAGGCCAACTCGAGTTATTTGCTTTAACGATCGAGGGATGTGAAGATATTATATTTTGAAAGAAATGTATTATATGAGAGCAAGTAATGATGGCAGGTCAAATGTAATAACCGTATCCTGTCAGCCTCCATCAACGCAACTGGAAATGACGGCAACGCTGTACAATGAACGCTCCCGCGCTGAGTGCCGTGAACATGGGATGCAAGAAATAGTTTCTGACGTCAGAGTAAATTCTATTACAGTATAAAATTATCTTTTATGCCATTTGATTTTTTTTCATAATTACAAACGGGAAAACACGTATATTTCTATACATATGAATGCTTTAATTTTAGGGATTTTTTTAAAATTTTCTAAATGATCGATAGCCTACTAGACAACAAAATATCAAAAGTACACGTATGAGAAGTCACAGATTCAACTTCACATAAATAAGTATGTACTTTATGATATGTTAATGAAATAAGAAATGGTTGAAGAGCATAGATGTCACTTTTGACATTAGTCAATGCAACATGCTTCCTGGTATCTAGAAAAGATTTTGGTGGACTCGAGTGACCGGGTTCTGGTCTACACATAGGTAAAGGTTCGATCTCTATGCATCCGATATGGAACCAGTTTAAGCCAGGTGTACTGTCGGAAACATCCGAAGACCGCCGAAAGAAAACTGATTATTATTGTAAGTTCCGAATGCGTGACCTCCGCTTGAAGTGACAAGAGGTCAGCGAGACAGCTTAAATGAGGATCATGCAGGATGCTGCGTATTGATTAGGGGGCTCGGGTCTGTAATTGCACATTTTGTAAAATATCTCCATACACGCTCACCAGGGGGCGCGATGACGAATGGCGCCCCCTACGTGACTACTCCAAAAGTGACAGTGGCTTCCTTCCTTAACAAATGACACTGTTGTTGCGAATCCATTATATACTGAGTGTACGGACGGGAAACGCATCCGGGATTTGTTAGGAATATAGGATATAAGGAAGTATGTAGGAGTTGGTAGAACGCAATATTCCCTTAATGCTGTTATTAATAACCTAACTTTCTCAAAGCTAAAGATGCCAATAGTCGTAATGAGCCGCAAATGGACACACGTGCACTCTAAGAATGAAGCGTATGTAGGTATATAATGGAACCGAGTTTACCATTGTTAAAAGAATTACTTTTATTCAACGTACGTGCCATCTTTTGCGAACGCATTAGCACATTATTTCAACACATTTATTTTAAAACTATATTTGACATTATTTGAACGCAGTATTCTTTTATACATTTTTTTATACATATTTGAACATTATTTGACATCAGTATCGATCAATTTCAGTATTCTTGAAAGGGGATCAATACTAACTTCTTCACGACTAGTTATGTATGCATTAAGAGTGATGAGACCCTGAAATAATCCTACACAATGCACATCTTTTTGTTTCGATCCTTCTTTTGGGCTTACTGACTGACCTTCTAGATAATGTCTCTTGTGAGTCTCTGTATGCACCAAAATAATTGGAACTCTCCCGGAGAAAAAAATAGACACGAAGAAGAATTCCTAGGCAGAATTCACAAGTATTTCAATTTCTTGACATCCTTAGAAACCTTTGTTTTAATTTCAAAAATCGTGAAGAAATAACTTTTTTCGCAACTGTCTACTGTTCAAATCTTTATAAATGCGTGACTTTTTTTCTTTCCCGCGAAGTGTGTAATTTCCTCACACTGTCCTAGCTACTGTGCGACCCTGCTGTAGAGCGTGCCTCCCCCAATCTTTAATCAACACAGTCCCGAAATGAACTTGCTTGATGAAATTGTCTAAATTACAAAATGTCACTTTGTCAATTTGCTGTCTTGTCTTACGGGATCAATAATGCAGGAAATAAAAACGTAAATTAGCGCGGCGTTGCAGGGAATAAAATCTAGCCTCGACACAGTCTCAGCCGGTCGCACTACGTATAGTTCAGTGCCAAGTGAATTGGCAGTTAGTTTTTGACAAATTCTCACCGATTCCATGTCTTGGGGCTGTCTCTGAGTAAAGCAAGCGACAACATTGGAGTTGTTATGATTTTTGAAAGGGTAAAAGTGTGAAAGTTCTACCAAGCGTGCACGGGAACGTGCCGGGCGATGGAGACCGGGGTGACGAGAACCGGTGTAATCTCGCGTGCGGGGTGCAACGCAGCGAGAAAATCACATTACCCTGCCGATGACGTTTGGTCACAATGCGCGATGGACAACTCATGCGCTATGGGCAGGAAATTTCTTCTCACCAGTATTTGTATTAAAACCTTACAATATTACTCTGAATGGAACAAGAAGCAGTCGCTCAAAAACTCATCTCCCGTCTTGGTTACAATGTAAATTTAGACACCATATGAAAATCCAATTTTTACGCCCCGTCTCCTCGTGGCGGGGCTGTGCGTGTTATGTCTGCGTCAAGATGACATGAGCGCGAGAGATATTGAAATTCCACTCAGCGGACGCATATTGCTATATTCTTGGTTAAATCACCCATGCTTCCCCTTACATTGGAGCGCTTGACCCCCCTGATTAACCTATAATTAATAAACAACTCGGCATCAATGGCGAGGAAGTCTCAAGATCTTGATTCTCTGCCACTTTCCGCCTCGATTCTGAAAGTAGAGATGAAAGCAGCTTGTGCATTAAGCCTATGGGGTGAGGCAAATGCCCCCGCTCTCTTTATATAGAAACTCTCCATAGATCCCTTCTCATATCGGAAATGTCCAAAACGGCTCGAAAGGCCGCATATTAAGTTACTAAAGTCAATCGGAACTACGACCGAATTCAATTGCGTGCATTAGTCACAACTAAGGTTCGAACAACGATAGAAACCCTAGCTGCCCCATCCCCGAATTCCGGCCGCTATCTTACAAAGAAAATATTGAATTCCATTGCTCAGAAAGACGTGGAGAAAGCTCCAAATTTAATTACTTCCATCACGGAGAAAGTCCTACGTATTCAGAGGCATTAATTTTTAATCTTCACAATAGGGAATTATTCCATCTTGACGAATTTCGTTTCTCACCTACCATCGATATGTAGTGAAGCGGTCCGGACAGAGGTGGAATCCGGCGCATGCCCAATTAAATTACCGATGATCCCGAAATGTAACGAGGACGTTATTGTTAGTGCAAACTGCACCAGATCCTACAGGGCGGAGACGGAGGGTCACATTTATCAGCATTGTGCCGCCTCCCATCTACCCCGTATCCTACGCAGGCGGGAGCCTAACTTAGTTCTGACCAGGGAAACCTTGTATCAATTTCAATTGTACGCCGCTACAACGCTTCAATACAATTTAATCATGTTCTTGAAATAGCCGCCATCTTTTTTCTTACTTCTTCAGTCCATTACGTGTAGTCACAATACACTAGTTAGATGAGCGCTGATAGAGTGTTTATCTTGTCCTCAAAACTCTTAAAGTTCATATAACGAAAGACTTAACAATTATACGTATGTTTCTGTGTGCATTTTCTGTACTAGTACGCTTTGAATGATATTATAAGCTTGACACAAACCATTGGCACTGACAGATATGCTGAATAACCTGTACGCTTTGAATGATATTATAAGCTTGACACAAACCATTGGTACTGACATATATGCTGAATAACCTGTACGCTTTGAATGATATTATAAGCTTGACACAAACCATTGGCACTGACAGATATGCTGAATAACCTGTACTCTTTGAATGATATTATAAGCTTGACACAAACCATTGGTACTGACAGATATGCTGAATAACCTGTACTCTTTGAATGATATTATAAGCTTGTCACAAACCACTGGTACTAACAGATATGCTGAACAACCTGTACGCTTTGAATGATATTATAAGCTCGACACAAACCATTGGTACTGACAGATATGCTGAATAACCGTTATTGTAGTGGTCTGTCGGTTTTTCATTGGTTTTTTCCAAGACGTTGAAATTTACCAAAGCTGAATTTTACATTGAGCTTGACAAGGGTATACAGTATACACAGTAATACAGATTGTATTTGATATAGTGTCGTATTACCCTCCCTTCTGTTTTAGCAGCATGTGAGAACCAGTGGCGTTGCTATACGTAGTCACACATACAAAGTTCAATGCCCACCGTTCTTATTTTAACTATAAATGGTAGAGATGAAGGTTATTTTGTCATTCTACCTCCAAGGAAATGACACTTACCAAATAATACTAAGCCAATGACCATTGATATATAGATTCATGTACATTTGCCGAAAATTACCATATAGAAGCATACAACGAATTATATATATATCAGTCTATTGGTATTTACATTTGCCTGCCTTTAAATATGTCATACAAACTGTAATTCATTCTTGACATTGACAAGCATAAGTAATTGTCTAAACACCCTATAGAAGAGTTGAGTTTTTTTCAGAATTCAAACGCCGTACACATGTTTCCCTTCTTTCACCTTCCCCCCGTTAGAAGTGTCCATCCTTCATAGCCTTCTATTGGCAAAGGCAACACCTCCGCCTATTGTATACATATTCCAGTGGTACCTCACATGCTGAAATAAGGTTCTGTTCTGTTCTGTTCTGGCAGCAGAAATCCGTCTATCTCGAGTCCGCCCTATGAGAACAGTAAATTATGTTCAACAATTTGGTCGTTGATAACAGAAGGATCTGACCATAAAGTAATTAATTGTACAAGATATCTGAATTGGACCAAACACGCATGTTGTCTGGGAGTTCTCTCATTGTCTGGGAGCTCCGACTGAAATGAAGTCTCCCTAGTCTTAATCAAATGGGCCCCTCTTCCGCTTGCTAATCCAATACACCAAGTATCCGTCACAATTTCCCCCCAAATGTACTTGTATGGCTCACGTTAATGGCCAAATGTATATATCAAGAGTTTGATTTCGAATATAAAGACTGAGAGACAGACAGATATATAAATGTGACAACGGTAACGTTAGGACATGGTTCTGGTGGAAATGAAAACCGAATAAGTATGTCTAGTGGACATGTCAGTTTATTTCAAACAAAAAAGAAAGAAGTTTATATTCTTTAAAGATTTGCAATCACGGTTTATTGACATGTTTTATGGTAAAACGTATTTTACCTCAACGTACATTTTATCTGTTTACATGTAAGTATATTGGTCAACAAGCTATATGTTCCGCATGTCCCATTGGTTTTCAATGTTTTCATGTTTTAACATATTTTTATGGTTATTTCCATGTCAACAAATTGAGATTGTATACCTTTAATATACTAGTAAGCAGAATTTAGATATATTTTAACAAGAATCGTCAGTAAATCGAGAAAATAAATGTAGGTGAATTAATATGTATTGTTTCACGATATTCTGATCAGGAAAACTTTGTGTTCATTAAAACCTTCATTTATTAGTAAAGATGCTCGTGCATTAACATCTTCAGAGCTATATATAAGATACTTATATCATATCTAAACGAGGCATATTTTCTTTCGTTATGTTCATACTTAAGAGAGTATATGCATTTGTATCTTTACATAATATATGTACCCATACGTACCAATCTCAAAATAATGCATTCAAATACATGTATGTAAACATTTTTTTATTCATTATTAAATTTATGTTGTAAAAATACGATTAGATTCGCTATTTTTCATTAGTCTTGTGAACGGTGGATGCATACGATACAGACCGCTCTAGTCTAAGTCTTCCGTTATTTTTTAATCAAGTTTAAAACAATGTTTTACTGTACTCAATTTAGTAAGATACCTACAGACGTGCAACGCCTTATTGACGTGTCTGAAGGTCACACGAAGGTCATAATATATCTAGTTACCCTCTCCAAATCGCGATTGTAAAACAACATGTAGTATTCGTCTGCAGACAGCTTTATATCATCACGAGACTAAAAGTGCCCGAGACGAACGCAAGTGGTTGCCGTCACAAGCGCCGGAGAAGGAAACAAATCCAGATAGTTTTAATTTTGTTGTCAACTCCCGGTCTAATCGCCTCCCCTCCCGCCACTTAGTGTGCCCTCGTGTCGCTAGGTGGCGTTATCTCTGGAACTACATCGCGAAGAGATACATCCGCGCCGTACGGCGGCGGGGGAGTTTCTGCGATTGGCGTTTGGTGCTATGGGCTGTTACATAACGAAATAAAACTGGTTTGTTTTTCTCCTTTTTTGTCCCATTTGTTTCCCTTTTTCTTCTTTACTATGCCTCTTAATGAAACTGTAGATAAGCGACATCACTTGTAACTGCTAATCGTATAGGAGTCGTTCCGCAGTAGCCCCATGCGAGCTGGATAAAGCTGTCTTGTATTGCGTACAACAAAACCCGGAAGACGGTGAAGATCGGTTTCTATGAATAAAGCTACGTTTATATGATATAGTTATTTTTACTGTTTTATTCATCGATCTGCGCCAGCCGTTGTTTATGTGTCTTATAACCAGGGTGTTGCAACCTGGTTATCTCGCTATAACACAAAGTCACTATTGTATAGCAAATATGGTTTTCAATACGTTGAAAATGAATTCCATTTTATATTTGAATGTTAGTCAATTAAAGCTGTGTAGGTATTTCTACAACACTTAGTTACTTTAACCATATTGCTGATATATCATTAAAACACTAGATTAAAACATCATTAAAATCAGAACTCATTCATTAACGCATTTAAAAGAATACCTATTAAAACATTAAATCTAAATATGCTCTCTCGTGGGTTTCCTCGAAGTGACTACAACAATGGCGCCCGACCCGGACTAAGATGAGCTGACCTCGCCGACATCTTCTTCCCAAGTTAAAAGAGTTATGAGATTGACCGTTGACCCAGTAGCACACTTCTCCGTTCGAGAAACGTGATTAACTGCTTTGTATTTCTGTAATAACCAACCTTCTGTTGATAAATTTCTTTTCTTAGGCCGGACAGAATTGAGAGAAAATTGCCTAATTAATATTTGGGCTACTGGACTGGACGAATAAACAAATTGGACAAGTTCTGCGAGCGGGGTCGAGTCGGGCTGGAATCAAATTAGCATTACGGTTTGTCATCGCTACAATTTGTTCGCACTTTGTGAATAGGAATGATGCCTGGAGATTCACAGTGGTATAGAAGATGACAGCTATAGATACGGGGTAATGTAAGCAGACCACACGAGAGCTTACGAGAGTTATCTCAATGTGGTAATACGATATAAAAATTAGGACACATCGTTATTCATATAAGTAATTGATCACTAACTACGTCAGTCGGCGTTACAATTAAATAGTATACTCTGAAATAGGTCCAATTTTTTGTTACCGCGCAGATAGTATTTGCAGCATTCTTTGCATAGAAGAAATAACAACGGTCCATATGTACAGGGACTGATATAGCATTGGTATTTCGTTAACCCTTTCCATGCTGGAGGCAACCAGAGATGCCCTAAAGAGCTGTGTATGTGTCTAATCCAGCAGGGAAATGGTTAAGGACTCCGGGGCTGCGTTTCACGAAAGGGTCGTAGTGTAGTCCGGGCGTAAATCGGTGCCTGTGCCGTGCTTTTCCTATAGCAGGGAATGGCGTAAACTTTTATATACGCCCGGACTGCGATATACGACCCTTTCGTGAAACACAGTCCGGGGCCCTCCTGCACAAAACGATGTCATAACTATAAGTAAATAAAGCCAACCTTATTATATTTAGTCAACCCTACCTATGTATGTGGATAATATTACAATTAAGCCAGGTTACCTTACATTACGTCGTGCAGTACGAGAGTCGGTTTGAAAAAGATATATACTGTACTGGTTACGGGCCTATTATCGCCTGAAATAGGCCCGTGACCAGTATACGTATACTGGTTTTTCTCGTTATTTAAAACCTACAATATAACTTTCTTCCAGCATAGATGATACATTAGTAAGGCCACATAGCTTCTGAATAATAGAAGAATGCACCATATTGTTTTAACGGTGTACGAGTCCATGGACATAAATTGGCCTGGGTAACATTTCACGAAGCTCTCATATTCACTAACGTAAGTTCATGATCGCCGTGTATAAGAAATCGCTATGAGAGTGCTTATGGTTTCGTAGTAGCTACGAGGGCTTGGAGAAACGATACCCCGGAACTGCTGTGGATTTGGTGTCTGTGAAGGTTGCATGAAGTTGTCAAGTCGTCACGGAACACGTAAATTCGTGTTAAAGCTGTCCGAATATTTCTTTTTAATCAGATTGGATCAGAGATATACCCATAACATGTGTTTTTGTTTTGTACACGTGCGCATGCGTGTGTACACGCGCATATGTCAGTAGACAGGTAATCAATCTAGCTGCGCAGAACAACTGATTTAATTAGTATATCAGCACAATTCATGTCAATGTAAAATGTTTTTCAATGTATTGATGTCCTAATATGCCAGATTTGGATGCACAAGTATATTATATAGTAAACCGTCTGCACTTTTGTGACTTAAAAAGATAGCCCTTCCTAACCATAATCCCAATCCCCATCCTAATCCCAATCCCTGGCCAAACCCCAACCCATCATTTCTGAGTTTTTCCATCGAACAACATATAACATATATGGTTAATACAATACAATACATTACATTAGTGTTGCTATTGTTCTGTTTCTGGGAGAAATGTAAAGCTCCTAAGAAATTGTGTTTTAAAACTGGGATAAATGTGGATTTGACGCAGACATTCTGTGGGCGGAATAGCCCAGATTTGACATAATTCACACAATAGGTCTGTCTGGTACGTCTTGAGGAATGCGTAGATATGAATTCCATCTAAAAGCCATTCATTCTTATACGAGGGTTAGGAGGGGAAAGCACGATGCGACTGGGCCAGCTATTTGGTATTTTCAGACAATAACTTTCCCAGCAGCTTTCCCTATTAGAAGCATACACAATATAGACGGTATGTATAATGGTAAATACGGAGCATTATGATTGCAATTCCGAGTGCTTTGACATTTGAGGTTGCTCTCTCCTAGGTCCGCGTCTTGTTGTATCGGCTTATCGCTTTGATCTTCGCCTCGGCGATGAGAAACATCGTTGCCTGCTGGCTTCCATCATCGACAGATATGTGCATTTTTTCTTTCAAGATTATCTATTGAAAGGGTATCATAATATTGCCGTTAGTGTAACCAGATCTCATCCCAAACAAACGCCACCAATCCACAAAGGAGTGCAAACTGTTTTAAAATTTCATCTGTCAGAGAGCAGGGAAACACTTGGCTGATGTTTTAGGAGCATTTCCATTAATGTTCCCCGAGTCGACTTCTTTGAAAAGATACTTCTGCAATATGGTTTGATGCGACTGTTCTCTTTAACAGGCAGTGCACGCTCGTCATAAAGAAATGATAGCATGGACATTGGTGCGAGAAGGGAGGAGGAGGAGGAGGAGGAGGAGGAGGAAGGGGGGAGTGAAGGCATTGAGATCAGTTTTCAAGCGACTCGTTAGCTATTGACCTCTACTCCTATCGGGATCAACCTTGTAATTATAAAGTCAGCAGGGCCAGGTCGCTCACTGGGCCCCAAATTAAAACTTGTCACCCTCGTCATTGCAGCTTCCGTCCCAAAACACTTGCGATGACTGCCCGTGAATATGACTAGCAATATTCGTTTTGTGAAGCGCACTTCCTTCGTCGGGATTCGTACTTCCCGTGCGCCATCGTCGCGCCAGACTCGCAAATAACCCGCTACAGCCACAGGAAAACCGATTTTGAAGCTTTTATTCCGACTAGCTACAGATACAAATTTGAATAAATGAAATAAACAGTGTTCATGATGTGTGCGTGCTGCTAGCGCGAGCTGATGGGTCCGACTTGTGGTTGCATTGAAGAAGCAGTCGAGCGAGAATAGGCCGCTATTCAACGTGAATTTATGGATTTCCTTCTACCATGATCTACAATGCAAAACGCGACTTGGCTGATTTTGGCTGCCGAAATTGATGTTTGCATATCAAACACTGATTAATCAGCTTGCGGTGCCATTTCTGGCCATTCTTATTTCGACTGGACATGTGGGAGATGAGTTTGGCCGAGATTCTCGTGAACAGACGCAAAAGGCTGGCCGGTCCGACATGTTCCGCACGTGCTGAGCTCGTGCTGCACGCGGGTCACGTGCCACGCGGATCCTCTTCTTGTCTTCGACTGTATGAATAAGCAGACGACAATTTTTAAAGGATTGGACATCTTTTGAAGAAAAATAATTACATGACACTTTTGTCATCACCCACTTGGGAAACACTGCTCCCGTTGACTCTCAACAACACGAGTATAATGAAGTGCAATCTAAAATACGATAAACCGGCAGAAAAATGAACACTCTGACTAATTTAGAAACAAAACAGATGACACGCTCCCCGATGGGGGGCAGCGCTCAACTCACACACGTTTTTGACAGCACCCCGTGACTTCACACACACTAGAAACACTCGCACTGCTAATTACAGTCGCAAATAGATGCCTCCATAAACTGGAGGAGTTGACACGCTTTGGTCTAATATACATGTACTGTATAGTCCAAGGAATATCATATTCTAGAAGGACCGAAGAGTCATTGATGACCATCGGAAATTAGGAATTCTTTATTATCTCTGTAAATGATATAGAGTTACAACATTGGGGCAGAACCTGATAGTAGGAGACTATTTATAAAGACATATAACGAAATTAAAATAATTTACTTGCCCGTTTTTTACACAATTTCTTGACAGCTCACTATAACATTAAACACCCTGGGTCAGAAATAAATTCCAACCATCATGTCAGCTCGGACCATATTTTCCCGTTTATACTACGTTTTGCACACATAAATTGTTTCAATAGTAACTTTACCTAGTTTATTGACATCTATCGATTGATGTAAAATAATTATCTTTTAGTTATCTGGAACAATACTACATAAAGGTTCCTAACCATTTTTAAATACCATCCTTCCATAGACATTATCCTCCATCCTATTTTGATTATTAAGCAATCAATGGTCCCAATAACTGATATAATCACGATATCTAGATCTATATTACGGAAGGAAGGACGGGCCATAAATCATGAAGTTCGAAGTCACGAAGACACTAAACACCAATGGCCATTCATCATCCGCTAAGCCAGAAATGTAGTTAGAAATTGAGACTGCGAAGAATTAAGCCTCTTACTGTTGCTCCATATTAAAGTAATCTTCAATCATAAACTACAGCGTGATAGGGCTTGGCCAGTGTTCGCGACGAGTAACCGCCCTCCGCATCAGAATGTGATCGCAGGATCCATCAACGTATAGCCATACAAATATCCTATTTGCTCCGAGATGGATAATAGTGTGACTCGGACACGCTATGCAGCAATCGGACTGCCATATTCTATGTTCTTAGCCAGAGTCCTATTTCATCTCTTCATAAGTCTGGCCGCCCAAATATCACGGATCGTCCTCTGGAACCTACTCCTATGAAATATCCATGACTCCTGAAGCGCCAGACATATTTTATCGATTCATTACGGCAGAAATACATGTATACTGTGTCCATAAGTCGGGCGTCTTATGATCATGACTGGATGATGGGGGGGAATGGGGAGGGGGAGAAAATGATGAATGGGGACATCTCGGTAAAATGTGATTTTTGATAAGAATATTTGCACTGGCACCGAGATCTTCTCCAGATTTGAAGCTCTGTGAGAGAAAGATTCATCAGTTCATCTGTTGTTTTGTACGTGATATATCGTGTGGTGGTCTTTGGACATTATATGAATTATGTCTAATATAGAGCTGTGCTTTTGTTACCCACAATGGTGGTTTATCTTATGAGGACCTTTAGTGAATAATTTCAAAGTTCGATTATGTTACTCATAGATCTGTGACTGTGTATTCCCGAATCGTTGTACACAAGTATGTCAACATTATGACAACCAATACATTTGTTGGCGGTACAATTTTAGTGGGCACTTTTACTATACAGTCTGCTTAATATCCTTTGGTAATGGAATGTATAAACATATGGGTGTATATGGAATTAGGTCAAACTACTTCAGGTTAAGACCGGAAATATGACGTTTTTCATGCGAAGCAATGGCGCAAGCTTCGGAAAAGGTTTCAAGACAATAGCACAAATACTAAAGACATCTATGACGTTGGACTTCCGGTCTATAAACAATTAATATAACATTGACATACCATCTGATTGTTATATTAGTAGTATTGTTCTGATGTGAGTGCGTGTGTATCTATATATTGCGATATTTGCCATTAAAGAACATGGGAAGTCCAGAGAGGGTTCCATTTCAATTATGGCTGCATTATTTAACTAATATATGCATCATTATGCCCGTGTAGATCTACTGGATTGGCCCCACTATCCTGGTGACATCTTCAAATGAAAGTGCTTTGCAATATTAATATAAGAGATCGCTATACAGTGCGAAGACATATTTACAAAGGAATAATGCATTACGCATTTCCGTATGTGTTCAAGTGTTCCTCGCCTACTAAGTAGAAATTATCTTATTGTTCTTTGTTCAGCTATCCTTATCTAAAGAGATGTGCAAGCTTTACATGATAGATATATTCATATCGTGTCGTCAATGACGTCGAAGAGTGTCTCGAAGGAAAAGACATGCTTACTGAAACATAAATAAACAAGTAAGACCATTACTGCTTTTATCATGGTTCGATCGCCAATCAACCCTACCTTCTAAATCACGTCAACCAATGATAACAATAAAAACCTACTGATGAAAGCCAGCCATGTGTTTAAAAATATATCAGACAGAAGCGACAATTAGGTCACGTTACGAAATGTTGAACGTAATGAAAAACTTTAATGTATTTGATGGAAGTGACTTTAGACAATAATGTTAGAACGCTTCGTTTACTTATTCAAAGCTTGCACACCCTTACGGATCTTTCTTTAAAGAAACATTTCTACAACTTAGATATTACTTGGGTTGTCGGTGTCGGTGGTTTGGGGTTTGGAAATCCTACGAAATACAAAATACGATTTTTTAAATAAATATACCAGATGAAAATCCGGCAAACTTGTTTTATTTTAAATATATTTGAGCTATCATTACTGGGGGTGGCAATGTGACACGAAACATTCCGACGTATAGCAACACGCACTGTCACGTGCTCATGCGGCATAAATGCGCGTCTGTTCTTATGGGTGGAAATGCATTCTATCCATTGGTACGTACTTTTCTCTATAGAAAGGTGTATGTGCATATACATGTAGGCATATGTCAATAATTTAATAAATGTGCTGTGTTATTAATATGAGTGTGGTACATTGTAAGTATTATATCATAATAATTAGTTTAAACATATTGTATTCACAATAGAAAGGGATTGGGTACAAGATTGCCAACTTACGAAAAAAAAACTTATCATAATTAATGGCACCAAATGACCTCGTATTAGACCGCATTGATTCCTGGCAGCGATATTACGAAACTATTTTGAGTACAAACCTATTTTCAATTCAAGGTTTTGTTTACAAATCCCCTATATTAAATTTTAGTTTGAGCATGAAATTGTACTCCAAAAGTTTCGCAATTACCAGATACATTTATCATTATTATATATGAGCACTTCTTCAAAATAGCGTATTAGTTATTCATGATCAGCGCAGTCACCCAGAGAAACCAGTCCACCCGTGGCGATCGAATTGACCGTTGTCTCAGATGTCCATACTCCAATGACCCCGTGCACTTTACATTGCTGGCCTAGATTGACCTCTGCTGCTGGACGAACACCGCTGTTTGTATCTGGTCTGTTTCTACCAAGGGTTGACGTCGTGTAATACTCATACACTTAACAGAAACTTGCTCGTTTTGGGACACGATTAAAAGGGGATATATATTAAACTTTTCTGTCCACATTTCAATGGGAGAAGAAATTACGTCTGGGCTTCATCGATATCATCCCAACGTCAGGAACTGGAAGGGTCTTGCCATAGACGTAACTGTTTCCTGGGCGCATCAATTATGCAGCGCAAAGCAGCTGATATGAAATAAATCTACCGCCTCATCAAATGATCATAGTACGAGACCGGTCCCGGGGATATAATTCTTTGATTTGCTTAGGTCGGTAAGGTAAGACCGCACATGAAATTGACATAGATCACGAATATGGTTCTATGGGACGACGGTGTTAATTGTTTGCGAGGAGCTGCCGCGAGGTGGCGTGCACGACATCGCAAGCCAACGCACCCAGTCCACCCTGAACCAGTTTCCCTCTGCATATGCGCAGTTGACGGACGATGGTACCAAAATGGGCAGCGTATGAAATAAATATTAAATATGACACTGTTCACAGGCGAGAAGGCTTTACTACTGGTTAATGAGTCTGTAGCGTGGTGTGGTAGGTAGACTAGTTAGACATGCATCCTTTTTTTTTCCCTGTGTGCGTTGTTGATTACTTGTAGATGGTTGCGTGATGCACAGACGACGTAAGACTCGTTAAAGATATACCATTGGTGAAACTACGGTCGTCCAATCTTTATTTAATGAATTAGGTATAATACAAATTGTGCTTAAATCTGATAATTGTAAGATAGACAGACAGACTATATCGAAGGCCATTAATCTGAATACGTTAACAAAAAAAATAATGAAGAAAAACAAAAAGAAGATTCATTAAACTTTCCAGATGGAACTTGTGTTCAATATCACGAGCGCTGGATTCGTCGAGGTCCCGTCTTTAGACCAATAGATAGCGCTAACGCAGATGCACGGGTCTCCAGTCTTGACCTCAAGTACGAACCGGAACATGTGGCTACTGGAACCACGTGGTATAGTTACCATATGTGGTGCCATTTGCCACCACATGGAATCTTGTTCGGACGAAACCACGTTGACGTGTCTTGTAATCTCCTCTAACAACAAAACGTTGCAAACGGCTTCCGGTTGTTTTACATATCAAAATAATCATGATAGGGACAAATGAAATTAATACAAGATCCATCCAAATCTTTTAGCACTGTTTTATTCCAGTAAAGTCATATCTATTGATATCTATTTTGTATCATGTACCTCTGAAATTGATGTGAAACAGCCATCTTATCATTATTATTCTTATATGAAATACTACTACTACTACTACTACTACTGCTACTACTACAAATAATAATAATATAATAATAATAATAATAATAAAAACAAGAACAACAACAATAATAATGCATACTGACAATGCACCAGACACCCAATAAGATTTTAAAAGAAGAAGAAAATGAAAAAGAGACATGCACAAAGCGTTACTTAATCATTCAAAGAGAAAACCTTTCTGAATAAGTAACATTTTCCACGATTGTGTTTGTGTGTACAATGATTGAAAACCATGTCTCTATGGCATTGTCTTACTCTAACTGAGGAATCAATTATTAGTTTACCTACTGTTTGCGTGGCAGAATCTAAACAATGTATATAAGCAACCCGTTTGAAGAGCACAGATGTATGTATTTTGAAGACGAGCAATGGATATATATACTCAACAAAATACGTTAAGGGTCAACAGATATTTTGTGGGGAGGTTTTATATTAATTATTGGACCTCTGCCTGAGGAATATGATGCCATTATTCTACAATGTGTCTGCGAGTTCTTGAAGAATACCTTGAGTATGTAGATGTTTGGAAATTCTCCGTTGTTAAAATAGTTGTAAGGCTAAATTCACATAGCCAAACACAGCTACTGGCCCGTATATACTTTTGTTCAGTATATATATATATGTTAGTCAGACCTCGGTATTTCATTCCTTCTACAATCCTCCTATCAAAGGTATACAAACTTGACAAGTATAAATTACTGCTTAATTGAATATGAGTAGACATGTTTCCTTTGCATTCAACTGCAGTGAGAGAGAAAAAGGTCTTCTTTGAAACCTGGGTTTCATCCAAGGTATGTGTTTTAATGTTTCAGGAAAATTCATGTGCAGACATCGTAAAAGACAACAGTACAGTGCCAGACTATTGTTCCTATACCTGCAGCACATGGGATTTGTTTATGCTTTCTGTAATAGCATTTGGAAATAGGTAGCCTACTCTTAGTGGATAAAGATGCATTGCTGCAAATTCTGGAAACGTAAGTGCAACGTATAGCGTTGTTAAATGGTGTGTGCACGAAATAGCTACAGTTTAAGAAAACCATAAGTGCAACTGATCCAGAGGTGATATCGAGAAAATTGGAAAATAATTTTTAGTAAAACTTTTACGGAAAATGTTTCCGTCGTAGTATTGTACGATAACCAGGTCAGGACAGACCGGAAGTACGTTCTGTCGTTTGAAGTACGTACTTCGATCGGATGACGGGTGTTCTTAGATCGAAGTACGCACCACGCAAAACAGGTTGTTCCGAAAGCTGTTCCAAAAAGAAAAGTAGAAAAATTAGTATTTCTATAATTCTACACTGAGTCAATATCTGTATTACTTTTAATAATAGGGACATTTCCAATTTAAAAGAACAATAAGAATCCAATGGAATTGGTATAATCAGTGTCACCAATTTAGATCAGGTGTTATTCATTTGTGTAATTATGTTTTTGTTACGCCGCCTTTATCAAGTTCATGACATTGGTTTGACGTCATCGTGGATTAAAACTATATTCACATTTTATCAACGATATTTCACTAATTTCATAAATCATCCTCATCGAAAAGACTGGCTTTTATCAGTCTTTCAAGACGTTACAATAATAAGGCGTTATATGAAGGCAGGCTGCAGTAAAGGCGTTATAATAATTCCACTTATTAAGCTAGCTCGCCTCAATAATAAACGACGTTCGGATTCTTACCAGACCGTTAATACATGGCGTCGTGTTCCCATAGGACAAGCAATATCATTTTTCTTTATAAAATGCCACGTTTCGGCGTTGCTATTTGTCTGATGCTGCGCTGTCAATAATATTTGCGTAGACGTTGCGATCCTGTAGAGAGAAGCTGTCATCCCAGCCCCCCTTAGGCCGGAGGCGGCGTTCGCGATATGATTATGAAATTTCATTACGCTTCCGCGGAGCACTAAATGGAAAATAAAGTAGCGAGGCTCCGTCCATAGGCTATCCAGTACTGGTCGTAAACGCTCTTAAATATTTCTTGGCGACGTACATTGACAGAAGAGCTTCAACTACTAGACACGCAGTTTCCCCGTGTGACATCAAATCTGATCCGAAATAATATTTGCAATAAATAAATGAAACGTAAATCTCTTTGGGGAGCGGTTTCAGATTGGATAAACAGAATATTATTTTAGAAAAGAGAAGGCTGGCGATGTTAAATCATGTGGAATGACACATACATATCATCCCCCGGGAGATCGCCGAACCAGCATGACCGTCTGGGTGAGGTAGGAATATAACAATTGAGATATTATGCCAATGTTGATATACCGGGGCAACTGGGGACATACGTCACTTATAGACGTTTCAATATAATTGTCAGAGAGGATTTCGGATATGAAATGTTTAATATGGAACCTCTGACCGAAATGAAAACACATTCGATATTAGTTCAATAACGTTTGGGATTCGTTCGTCAAAGTTATGGTTAGGAATCATTTGTCAGGATGCATTTCATTTATGGAAATTAATGAAACAATTTGTAATGGTGTGCATAATGCATCTGTCATATTTAGATTTGTTCATATTATGTTTTGGGACGGTGTGTTCATTCATAGCAACTAGCATCTGATCATTTGTACTCTCAAGTTTCAATAAAATGTGTCTAAATATGGAAATCAAATAAATAAATAGTACATTTATAAAACGCACGACTCCATGGTAATGCATATTCGAAGAGCTATTACCTCAATGAACGTAGCAATGCACTCATTTCACCTTGTTGTTTTTTCCAAGCTGTATAACGTTAAATTTCACATTTCCAGCTTTTCCTACCGGGTACCCATTTTACTGCTGGCTGGAATGGAGCCGTGTGGACCTAAGGGCTTTGCTCAAAAGTGTTACATGATACCATGAGCTAGACTCGAACCCGGGACCTCCGGGCTGTGAGAACTTACGTCTCTACAACACACTGTTGGCGTATCATTGAGCTTTCATAAGATTTAAATAGTACGCTTTCATTTATGGCTGGAATATGTTCGATATCGAATAAAGTTATATGTTGTTTTATTCTAAAGATTAAACGTGAAGTATTATAAATAATATATGAAATAAACAAAAAGAGTATATCCTCATGTACCAGTATATATCATGATGGCGTATCCAATATATGCAAGACGATTTCAAAATAGCAAGATTCATAATGTAGAAGGAATCTTTAGTTTTCTAAATAAGGGTTTCAGCTATATAGATTTGACCACGGGTCAAGTGTGGACAGTGATGGCTAAACGTATATAGTCCAGTGGTCCAATGGTCAAATAATCTTAAATAAATCCCCGAAGAAACATGCCAGCATTTGAAACCAACAAACCGTCCCTCCAAAGCCAGTCATTGCTCATGTCCCAACGTTAGTAGACTTCCGGTAGAGAGGCACATGAAAGCTTTTATCCATAACCCACCAGTGGGCTATACCGAATAAGATAAATGTTCAAATAAATTGAGCTTTGGCGAGATTAAGGACTTTTGAGCTACGAATTCGAGTCCAAAACACCACATTCAAACACATAGGTCGGAATTACCAGATAGGTCTGACTCGACACAAATGGGCACTTAAAAAAATACACGCCAAAGGGAAAGAGTTATCGATTTGTGGGTGACTAAACTCGTACTAAATTCGGTGTTTTAATGGTATTTACGCATCTATTATAGCAGTAAATTAATTTTAAATCCTGTGCGTCGGTAACATATTTTCAGCAAAGTTTTCTTCATCGAAATTAACAGTAATACTGTTGGGTATGTTTTTTTCTTGGCTTTCATAAATGGAGTCGTATCTCATGATAAACATTTCTTTGTTGGCTTTCTCATTTACACCTGAAAATAACGCAAAAAATGCCTGTGCCTCAGAATCAAATCAAATCCTAGGATAATCATATTTCACATTCCCAGATCACAGTTTTTCTTGACTCTGAAATGAACGCGCTAAGATATTATTTTGATTAGAATGTTGTTCTCTTGTAATTAACGACACGTTCATATGGCATGGTGTCTAAAACTAATAAGTTTGTCACTAATTTTAATAAAAGACCTGTCTATAAACACCAATTGTTAACACGTTTCAATAGACAATACAAGTCGGAGAAAATTATTCTTTTTTGATTATCTGTACAGTTTTGGGATTTGGTATTATATTCGTGATAATTAATTAATCCTGAATATTGGAAATTAAATGTGTCCAGCAAAGGTTGCTTTATCAAAATTATCTGAAAAAGGATCCAGATTACAGTTTTTATTATTTATGAATCCCCCGTCGTTCTTTATTGTATGATAAATACTTTACCGTAGCTAAAGGTGTTGTCTCTTTGGACTGCTGATTGGGACATACAACACCATGATAATACACCATGTTATTAGAATTAATCTAGAATACGAAATTAACATGACATATCTATTTACAGTATTTGAATGTTCTGAAAAATTAATATCAACTGATAATTACTACATATCCTTTCATGAAATGTATATTACAATTATAAAAATAACTTTTCTTAATACAAGATTAAAAGGTCTGAAGATGCTGGTATAATGTGCCGACGAAACGATCATACTATAGTTATGTACATAGACATTCCTTTTGATATAATAATAACTTTGAAATGTATTACTGTAACCTAAATTAATTATATCACCTGTCAACATGAATTCAATGCGTAAGAATCGTACAATCTGTAAACATGCTAAAATGTAAATGTTCTCCGTTAGTTAACATTGAATCCCCTTGTAAATACAATGGACACACACCAGTACACAATATACGGACCTATTTTGATGAGCATGCAAGAACCAGCGTGTAATAACCTTTATTGAATTCAATGAGCCTTCTGATAGTAATAAGAATTTTTACACGTTGGATGGGATAAAAGGATATACCAGGATAATAAATTAGGCTTTTATAGGAGGAGCAATATGTTGTTTTCTGTGTTCTGCACCTTTTCCTTGAACCCATACAATACAATCTGACGGCATCTCCTCCTGAATCGTGTACCTATTTGCACTTCTTTTCTGTTGGCACAGTCAGCCGCGGCGTTTACACAGCATTAGAAACCGCCTCTCTTTATCAGATAATAAGGACGACATTAATGCTTTTGCCCTCTGACCTCGGAGCCGATACCCCCGGGGCGCGCATGGGGCAAGCTGCCAAAACTCTTGACCACTGTCCCCGGAGAATTGTGGATATTTTCTGATCATATTTACAACAGCTCATCGCCATGCGGACTAATATTTGTCCAAGTGTGCCCCGGCGTGCTCCGGCCATGTCCGAGTGGCCCCTCCGCCGAGAGCAAATATCCCCCACATGTCGCGGACGGCCAATTACTTTCAGACGGAGACCATCAGTAGTGGACATGGAAATATGATCGCCGCTCATCTGACACCTCGTAGTTTTCTCTCAAAACCTAATACCGGTTGACAGGCAAATGTTACCTGTCAATTTAAGGCGCACGTGCAAGACATCTCTCTTTTGTAGTAAAGCGGGGATGGTTCAATTATTAAATTCCGACTGAAAGATGGGTGTTAGTTTGTTTTATTATTCGTTTATTTTTAGTTTTTATAATATGTATCTATCTATATATCTATCTATTTATCTATCTATCTATATATCTATATATCTAAATTGATGAATGGATGGATGGATAGATAGATAGATAGATAGATAGATAGATAGATAGATAAATAAATAAATAAATTGTACATTGGATAATATACATACACATCTATTATAAAAACATATATTAGACTTCATACGCGTTCGTTCCAGTTTCAGACAATACACAAAAACGATATAATACCATTCCAATAGAAAACATAAACTTAAGAAATACCTTAAATCTTAGGAAAGTATTTTATAGACATTAAGAAACAAAACGATTCAATTTTTAAAACAAACACTTTTAAAAACATCTATTCCAATATCCATTCAATAGGCCTATTACTATACTATACTTTGTGCCTTCAGAGTTACGAGAGTGTTAGGCTTAAAAGCCGTTTCTCAAATTATCTGATATCTCATAGGTTTGTATATGGTAGGAGGAAAACCTACGATTACCGGCTGGTATATATGAACAAATTATGATAACTATACATATATTCCTGCACACCTAGCAAACAAGATAGAATTTCACATTTACTAAACTTGAAAGAACATATGAAAATAACAAACCATGTGACAAATTATACTTTTATTATACATTGTACTCTGTTACTACCGTACATACATGTGGGAGGATCGCTTTTGCTAAGCTTAAAGTCGTTCTCTATTTTCGCCATGATTATCATCCGAGAGGCCATCTGGGTTTCCAGATTTATATAGTATCTCGTAAAAGCAATACAATTCTAGCATACTATTACTGTACCACTTTCAATCAAAAACTGGATACATATTGCTAATTACAGTGGACAGATAAATAAATAACGTTTATTGAGGACGCGCTCTTCCTTATGTTCTAATGAGCAACTTCCGGTGTACCACCAGATTTGTACTATTTCTCGTGAAAGTAGTTCAGAATGTAGGTTTATGGTCGGTTGTCGTGACTTCCGGTTGAGGGACTATTTCGGCCACTATGTCGTCTACATGTGAGACACGGATTGTCATATAATGAACACAAGTGCCGCAGTCCACAATTAGCAGGAATTCACGCCTCTATTCCAGGAATTGTCTCTTATTAAGGATTATCACGAAAATTAAATATCCCCGCTGTTGCGCAATAATTTAATTTGCCGAATCAGCTGTTTATTTCCATATAATAATTACACTTGTGAATTATTCATGTGTGAGATAATAGCATTTCAGTTAGATTTGAGGGGAATTCAATTTTGTCAGTGAGCCTTGCATTTAAATGTTGGTTTACATGTACGTGAAGGAAAATTAATACAAACTGGAAGTGTCTCGTCGTAAATGAACGTGGTGACCAAATTTAATTATGGCTACGGTAATTATTTCTATATAAACATTATTGCTTCTAAAATATCAGAAGCTACTGCCTAGGAACCTTTAGAAAGGCAAACATTATTATACATGCGATTTTAAAAATATAAATCTGGATGACTATTCTCGAAACGTACTTACTATTCGAACTTGTTGGCCTAAGAACAGTTCTTAACGATTCTTAATAGTATGGCTACGAACTGTTCTTACTAAGATGTTCATGAGAACATTTCGAGAACAAGCTCCCTGGATTGTATTTTTATTCATCACATGACACCTAAATAAACATGTTCTCTCTCTATCTAGCTCTCTCTCTCCTCTCTCTCTCTCTCTCTCTCTCTCTCTCTCTCTCTCTCTCCAAAGAAAATAATGTTTTACATTTTTGTGAATCACCGGATGTTCTAAATGGACACCCATGCACACCTGATTTTAATGAAAGGGTCGTAACTAGACAGTCCGGGCGTAAATGAAGGTTTACTTCCTGTTATAGTAAAACTATGGCGTACGCCCTGGATTAGCCTACGCCCAGACTAGTAGTACATTACGGCCCTTTCGTGAAAAGCATGCCAGAACATTTTAGGGAATTAGCGACTTCATGTTCCCTCTAAACACTATTTACACAGATTTACAAAAACGACCCATCTGCATCTCAAACAACACCCGAGAATAAATAAGACGAGAAATAAAATAAAAAAGGACATTCCTGTTCCGGGTGCAGACAGCGGTCACGTGATTGACAGGTCACGTGCCTGGCGTCAACAGGGTGTCAACTGTATTCTCCAGCCGACTCACTTATCCCCAGCTAACATAGAGGGTCTACTTGACTCGCAGCCTACAGCAAACACGGCCCTCAATGACCAATCCCGGCTCAATGAGGCGGCCAATATGTATTCAATATTCCTAACTGTATGATCATGGTTATAGCTGGTCGGTGGCCGTGTAGAACGCATTTAATATCGTGTTGGTCGCGTCGGGATGTTTGTCCAAGGAAATTGACTGTAGATGGCGATGAACAAGATGGACTGTTACACAGATTTTTGACCGTGCAGTGGAATAATTGTAATTCTTTGTGTGGTAATTTTTGGAATTATGGAATATAATTCTTAATTAATTTCCGTTTAATTATATCATATTTGTATTAATTACATAAATATGATGTAATAGGGTACTGTAAATGAGAAATATGTAATATGCGTGAATGTTATCATACACAACCAGGTATCATAATAATGGCAAATCTAGATGCTACAAATTACATAACATTTCTGTATAGTACATTCCTTATATTTTGCTTATGCTTATAGAAACTTTGAAAGTTTATAATATTCTTGATGATGTCTTTTTTTGTGTCTGTGTCATCTATCTGATGGATATATGTCTTCCGTTTCCCTCCCTAAATAAACAGATCACCAATGCTCTTCTTTGGAAAATCATCCAACTCACTTAACAGTACTGGCTATTGGAAGATGCGAAGCGATATCCATTCGTCCATCATCTGTCTAACGCAGTTCTCAATATTGCCTTACGACTAACCTAAAGCAACGATGGTTCGCTATTAAATGATCCCATGAAACCTGTCCGGATTGTAAAGGCCATTTTCGACCATCTCCATAACAATAGCCATGCCAAGTTCAGTTACGATACTGCCAGAAGCTTCATGGTCACGTCCGGTTAAAATAAGCAAAGACGTCGATTCAAACCCATTCATATTCTTGCTCCTGACAGATTGCGCTTATAACTCGACGGCGGGGAACGTAAGTCAGAATCGTAAGACGACAGATGGAAAACTAGGTGTCGACATCTTTCGGAAACTGTGAATTAAGGATGAATCTTGACTACATCAGATAAGAGAGCCAGGAATATCTAGCAGAAGGTTTGCAATGACGCCTGATGTGCTGAGAGTTGTTGAGTCTGGCTGTCTGTCTGCACGGTCTTTGAAGTGAAGCAGAAAGCTACAAGAGCAAAGCCCATAGAAGACATCGTGTTAACAATATCATCACTATCTAAATGGTCGTTGATGAACTTCAAAATATGGAATCAACAAACAAAAAATCCGGACCAAGATGGCTTTTGACTGTAATTAATATGTCTATGATGCGATTGAAAATGTCAAATGCTGGTTAGCTTCTGGCACCAGTGGTTGGAGAAATATAGTCCAGACTCCGTGATAGATTCAATGTAGTCAGGTTTCTTCACGACGGTGGAGCGTTGGATAGAGTTCGAGGCTAGTATTGTAATAGCAACACACTACAAAGATACATCATTACCATGTTGCAGGAAGCAAGAACATTGAAACAGTGTCGTTGGTATAAGAATGTGAATACATTATAGCACCAGGACATTTTAATAATTCTGTACATGCGAATTTACTGTTCTTCAAATCATACTTAAAGCATAGATTGGGAAAATGCCATTGCCAGTACAACACAAAACCACACATTTACACAAAAACAAACGCATATAATTACTTCTCCAATCTTCAGGAAAGTAAATGTAATCACATGTTAGTTGATAGCAATCTATAAGTACATATACTTCTGGAAACGGTCTGTAAATTGTACACGAGTAGTTATAAGCATAGCATCCAAACTGTTCTTTATTCTGTAAATGGTACCCAACCAAAACCTTCGCAATTGATTCAAGTGTATGTACATGTATATGTATACCAACACTTTTGACACGACACAGTCTAAGATAACCTAGGTTTATCTAATACTTAGATATATTTATGGTATTGTACCAGAGTTGCCATGACCAAATATCTCTATTATCCTTAGCGATCACTTCTTGGACATTTCCATATTTTACTGCAGAGGGATGTCCAATTTGGACCATCGTCCACCATCTTGAGTTGGCACAGACCTCGTAAAATGACAGTGCTGAGTGGGGGCGTATATATCATAGACACTAGCCCTGTACTTACCACGTCATGACCAGTCTGTCACGACACTTCAGGTTCATCACTTTTGAAATATTTTCCATTTCTAGACAAAACGTGTATTTATCAATTTGTGAAACGAATTAACAAGAGTATTTATTTATCGTCTTGTAATAATCTACATGCCTAATGTTGGGGGGCGTTGTAGGCCTATATCTACTGAAAATATATTGTGAAGAGGTATCCACTCGGCAATGAAATTGGTCAGTTTTCAGTACCGCGGCTGACCGTAATTACATCGCAATGACATTTGTATGTATCAGATGGACTCGGAGAACTCGAAAACATATCATAATTATACTAATTAGTCTAACCTTCCGGTGTCTGTTTTTCATTCGAAATAAAGCCACGTGCTTATAATGTTTTAACAGAACTACATTCTCTCTAAATTCCACATAACATTTATGGACCTATTGCTAACTGTATTGGTTAATGCACAGATATGTCTGTTGAATATTAGTTACATTAGTATTTAGTAAGATATCGCTTTGTATTGAAAAATATAAAACAATCTGCATTGCTATAGAATTTAAAAGAGCAAATTTAACAGATATCTTTTAAATATGAATTGTATATCGATTGATACACGTACATTTGTGTTGAATGCTGCTTAAATTAGGAATGTACTTATTAAATATACAATATTGGATTGAATAGAAAAATCAAAGATACTAATAGTAATTGAATTCTTAAAGCGTTTGAAGGAGCAAGGCCCGGGTTATGTCGTTATTCATGTTATATAATGTACATAAAATCATACGGTGAGAGATTAACGGACAACTAGATGTTACAGTAAGATGTAGGAACCACGGCGGATGCATCACTGATGTTACTGTATACTGATCATTCTCGTCGCAAATGGGTGAAAGATTCCCGCAGCGACGTTAAACTCCATATTCACTCACTCACTGATCATTCATATACATATTAGATATACACCCTTACCGCTACCCCTACTGTACCACCCATGGAATATTTCTCCATCGAGATGTCATCAGCCAGTTCTGAATTTTAACTCTTTGGGTTTTTTTAAAATCCAATGGCAAGCCACAGCACGATTCTACTGAATGTATTTAAACCGTTTACCATTCCGATTCTTTAGCATCCTAGGGTTAAGAAATATTTATACATTTGGCCTATCCCACAGGAAATGGTTTATTGAAGATCTGGTATTGTACATGCTATAACATAAACGATATGTGCACCGTGTCTATCTGCACGCGCCCCGGGGGTCCCCAACATTCACAGGTGTTGCGCAACCCCTGCAGATATATGATAGTCACAACGTGAAGTTAGTGCCATGCATAATTTCAGTCTGGAGTTACCTGCCCTTGGTGTCTGCATATCGTGCAGCACGAGCTTCCATGTTCTTACTTCAACCCCCGACATCTGGCACCGAAGAGGATATTTGCCAATGGTTCTAAACAAGAAGAAAGCCACGTGGCGTTTTGCAGAGATATTTTCCGACTGGAAATATCTTTTATTGTCGATAAATCAAAGCATGTTTATGTTTTCATGGTACGAAATACCTCATCTCTCCGCTGACTGGAGGGCAGGCCAGTTCGAGTCCCTCCGGATCTATAATGGCACAAAGTGCACAGGATCCATTATCGTCGTATAAAATTCTTTATTCCTATCTTTGTGAATACCTATTTCTGATGTCTTTATAGCGGTGCCAAGAAAAATTATGGAACATTTACTTTTAACGGTCGGGGGTTATGTGGCACGTATATTGCGACATGAATGAAGTCCCTCTGGGCCGGAAATGGACGGGATATAATTGTTTTTAATTTCTTAGTTTTACGACATAGGAATAAAAAGAATCAGTCTTAGTTAGTAACTTGTATGCTGTGTGACGTATATACATGAGGCATAGGGTCAATTTATAGTCGAAACACGTGTTTGTTTGAGTGATAACTCTCTTGGGATGTATGTCAGAATGTTCCTGTATGTCATTTGCAATGACCATCAGGAACACATCTGTATCTGTAGATATAGACGTGGACCGTGCCTCCTGAGGGCGTTTTGTACACAACACATTTCTACATCCTTTATAATAGTTGACATATATGAACGTTGGTATTAATACAAAGTGGATATTCGTCTTCCACGAAGAGAAGGAATTCTACAGTTACAAACGTTTGCTAGTTAATGTACCAATACAATTATAACTATATATTTGTTGTGAGAGGGTGTGTTGTATATATACAATATGTAATTGTTATTGTTATTACTGGAAATTGTTGCTTTCTTGAGTAATGGAATTGTACGTAGATTGGTGTGTGTGTGTGTGTGTGTGTGTGTGTGTGTGTGTGTGTGTGTGTGTGTGTGTGTGTGTGTGTGTGTGTGT
>JAVCKZ010051090.1:0-17698 GCA_034780755.1 Lepetodrilus elevatus
CGCGATACGTATCGTATCGTGAGCCTGGTATCGTGATACGTATCGTATCGCGAGATAGGTGAATCGTGGCACCCCTACTCTGTATGGATCCATTTGTTCTGCTAGCTCTATGTGAAGTACCCGTCAAGGATATGTCTCTATCTAATACCAATAACAACATTGTGTAATAGTTTTGTTTATTGTTTCCAGCACCAACTATTATGTATTGTGCACTTTAATTATGTTAATTTATTATTGAGAATGTTTCACAATTGAGTAAAAGAGCTTAGGAAGGTTTATTCAGCACTATAACTGAATTATTATTACATAAATGTTATCTGTTGATTCATTTGGAATAAAAATAACGGCACATCTTAAAGGATATTCTTACGACTTTGCATATGTTAAGGCTTGCAGTTTGACGTATTTTGATGGATAATCTTATAACTACTTTGAACATTTTGAGGAATATTCTTACAACTTATATGTTAAGGAATAGCCTTTCTTGGTCAGAATTAAAGGTACTGTTCTGAAACAATTTTTCAAATCACAATTTAAATACTGATGATTAAAGGGTGTTTAAATTGACCTAAAAAAATAGTTAGTGAAAGAAAGTACATAGTTACAATGTATGGATTATGAATTCCAAAATTATTATTTTTGAGATTCAGCTACGAACCATAAAAATGGTTTTGTTTCGAACAACTCTTCCAAAGAAATTGGGATGATATATTTTCTCATGCACATTTGTTAGGTTTCGAACAACTCTTCCAAAGAAATTGGGATGATATATTTTCTCATGCACATTTTATAGGTTTCGAACAACTCTTCCAAAGAAATTGGGATGATATATTTTCTCATGCACATTTGTTAGGTTTCGAACATCTCTTCCAAAGAAATTGGGATGATATATTTTCTCATGCACATTTGTTTTGTTCCTTGTGTTAAGCAACTGAAGATGCACCTTCATTATCTAAAATAGCCTACCTCAGTTGGAACTCGTACGATTCAGATGATGAAGGGGAGGCAACTGGTAGTGAAGGTAATTGAGAGTTATCTCCCCATTGGCACGGATTTACTTTTTATTTTGAGCATAAATTCTACGTTGCACCCCATCAGACATGGAAAAGTCACTTTTATTTGGTCTGTTCTCACAACATTTTTAATCACTTTGTTTGCATGTTCTGTTCCATTCTTATTTATTTTACGTTAATTAGAAATTCTAATAGCCTTTGTTGTATATTTTCTATTTGTCTTATGTTGTTTGACATTGCAATTAAGTTTTGTTTGTGGTTTCTAACTTCTACCAATATCATATATTGCTAATATGAAAGTTTACAAAATATACCTTAAAATTAATGTAGATTTAACAAGACCTCGTCAACCCTTCAGTCAAAATATATTGATACATACACTTTTATTTATATTGATCTATATAAACAACACTTTTATTTATATTGATCTATATAAACAACACTTTTATTTATATTGATCTATATAACCAATCCTAACTAGTTTACTTCAAAGTACTAATTTATATTTCTAAGTAACTAATGTCGTTGCCAAGTATCAAATATGGCGACATTCAAATTTCTGTACTGTCATGTGTAACACATTGTGTATGCTCTTAATCATCTCCATCCAATCACTGTTGTTATTTCATCTGAATGCCTCTTTCCTGTAACATGGACTTTCATGTAAATAACACCAAGTTTGCAATGATTTGTGCACATGTGATCGAGTCTGTATACTATTTCCCTTATTACTACTTGTTAGGGATGTGTATACTATTTCCCTTACTACTACTTGTTTCCCGCAGCGACGTTTCCCGCAGCGACGTTAAACTCCATATTCACTCACTCACTCACTTGTTAGGGATCACTGTGCATGCAGTAGTAGTAGTAATTGTGTCTTTATGTTATTACATTGTTTGTATAGAAGTTACACGTGGTACACAGCCAGCAGAATCACTGTCAATATGTCTCCAAGCTGAAGGTGACAAGAGATGCCCTATTGAGCAGTGATTTGTTTGTGTCTGCCTTAACCTTCTCCATGCTGGGCAACCGGAGATGC
Organism: Lepetodrilus elevatus; assembly: GCA_034780755.1. NCBI lineage: Eukaryota > Metazoa > Mollusca > Gastropoda > Lepetellida > Lepetodrilidae > Lepetodrilus > Lepetodrilus elevatus. The sequence goes on from JAVCKZ010051090.1 coordinate 2,053, forward strand.
CATGAAAGGCAGTGTATTTACATAATGCAGCCATGAGAGGGTTAATTGATGCAGGATTTTATGACAAATTACTGTTTGATTGGGCACCTCATAATACCTCCAGAATGAAGTAGGTTAGATTTAGCTTTGGGGCCCGTTGTACGACGCTTTTGTAGGCTACGACTATTGTAAGATCAAAGATTTCTATTGTGGCTGGAGCCCAGTTACAACTATTGTAGCGCTATAAGAGCATCATGCAACATGCCCCTGGTATTTCATTACATTGTAATAACATGTTCATAATAATGTCCTCAGAAATGTAAGATTGTGAAGTTTACACCAGGATTTCATTCTGTGTGTACGTCTGTCATATCAAAATATTCAGTGAGAAATGTAATGCATGTTCCAATGCATTCAAAGTATTGCTTGGTTATTGCTTGGTTATTGCTTGGTTAGCTAGTCATGACCAACACAATTTAGGCATGGATCACATTTGGCATGTTTATTTTGCAGAGATTGATGGAAATTTCAGGTTTCTTTTTGGAAAATGTTTGTTGTGATGTGTGTGATGAATGTGTTTAACCTTTGCTCTGCTAGGGACCACCAGAGATGCCCTATTGAGTGTTGCTTATGACTAATTCAGGAGAGCAAAGGTCAAAGAAACTAGGGGGCATTGATACTGACAACACTGGCCCATAAATGTTGCTAATTGGTGCTGATCCTTTACAATCCAGCATTAAAGAATAATATATTGTGCCAGGATTATTATAATACAATGTTTTCACAGAATGGGGGGAAAAAATGTGTTAAAGAAAAGAAACAATGTGTTCAGAATAAAAAATTACAATGTGTTCAGACTTCAGAAAGCAAATCTTGAATGGGGAAAAAAAGCATTCATGAAATATTTACCAGACCATTGAAAGCAAATCCTGTCGTTCTACAGGATGCATTATTCACACCTCATCCTCAGTTCTATCTTTGGACAATGTAATTACCAAGGTTTTAGGCATCTGAAATCAATCGCAAGACAATTGTTGGCTCAAAGAAAAATCAATCACTCCCATTGTCAGTTTTCGTTCATCTGGCAACAAAATAATGAAGGGGACAGCACAGCTCCCTGCTGTGAGCCTGTTGTAGCTAGCACGTGCAAAGTGCGCATGCAGCGCGTTCTGCGGATGGAGGTCGAGGATGACGCATGATTTGGACATGCCTGAACTGACCAGAGCGAGACCCACTGGTTGGACTCTGTATTGATTTAATCCACTGCTCGGATTACAGAGGCAATAGTGGCGGTTGATTGGTCAGCAGACTCGTGAAATAGATCACCATGTCAACCACAGCTGGTGCCTTGGAACGGATTAGAGACCTGAAATTGTCGGGAGAGAAAATAATTGTAGCAATTTCTTTATGACCTTTCCAGAAATTTTTAAGATCAATGTATACTTCTGAGAAATAATTAGTTATTACCGGTATGCGTATTATCAGGTAGTTCCGTATGCGAACGTATTCTCGCAGTGACATTTTCAATAAATATATAAATATTATATTTCATTGATACTTTTATTACGTGCTCTGAACAATCGTTTGTTGTATTAAAACTAATATTAGTGCATCTTCAATTTTTTTGCACTTCAGATTCTCAGCATTATTATTATGTTCATCATGAACTACAACTTAAATGTTTTCGATTGTAATGAGGATTTCATATAATATAGAAATTGCAAAAAGTTACTAAAATTCGTAATATCAATATCAGATTATTTTTTTCATTTCATAATTCATTGTGCAATGTGTCGCAGCTTACGAACATGACTTTAAATGTTGCGCATTATTCCGGGTTCAAGTTGACGCAGATATTAGTAGTATCCAGCTGGCACCGGAATGATAATTTCTTTTTCATAAAGATGTTGACATTTCCAGCCGCTTGTGTTTAACGACTGCTACCACTCATGAGCTCAATAGCGAACAATTTGTTATTTTTAGCCCGATTTACATTTATATTGCTGTCTATCAATTGTCAAGGGTGGTTACTCCCCACCCCCATTCACTGTTATGATAATCATATTGATTCCTAAACCATCGAGGGGGGAGAGGTTGTATCCTGTTTTCACGACTGGCATCGGTCGTGTGGACATTCTGCCAATGTTGCCATTCAAGCAAATAGAGTCATTAGGAAATGCATGTAATATCAATATTCGTCTCGTCTCGGATGGTGCGCGGTCGTTTCGGAGAGCCGCCGACTTCGTTAATTATTCCCAGGTCGGAACGATCTGAAGACACAAGTGTGTCCGAATCATTGGTCAAAATCTGCCCCATATCAGACCGTTGGAAATAACTGTAGTCGCGCCTGAGCGAGCAAATTATTGATTTTGTTTCTGTCTCCCGTCCTCCGTGGCTGCATCAGAAGCAGTAGCAGGCTGCTCTTTGTTCCGTCGAGCCAGCGGGTAGTGTACAATATTCTGTCAGTTCTCCCGACCACTGGAGACCCTAGACAGTGGTAGTGTGTGTGTCTCTGTGTGCGTGCGACGTCTTTGTGTCTGTCTCATGCTGCCCCGATAAGGATCCTGATCCAAACATGGATGTATGTCAGCTACTGGCAAAGTACACACCCGACTTTCATATCTTTACAGGGGAAACTGTTCCGAGGGCACCTCACACAAGGTAAGTTTATCATTTTATCATATTTTATTGGATCTTGAAACTTTAAAACTTTTTGTTATTAATGATTCATCCTTAATTCTTTTGGTGATATAATTGCTACAGTGTAATGTCTATATATGGACATGAACTATTAAATTTGAGATCATTTTAATTTTATTAAATTTTTATATTTTAATCTTGATTCCATCTAAATTGCATGATCATGATATTTTTCACATTTTTCATAATGGATAAAAATTGATCTGGAAAATCTGTTTTATGAAATGCTATGTAAGCTAACAAGCTGAGCAATCTATGCTAGACATTCACTTCATGTATGTACGTGTTATTATCTCCTGCGACTACATTTAACATATGCTATAGACTGTACTGCAATATCATAACTAAACTCTCGCTCTGATCAGCAATTATCCTCCATGAAAACAAAACATAACGTAAAACAGTGAAACTCTATGCCGAATCGCAGCCGTAGCTAACTACGGACACGGTATGTTACCTAGTGGCTGATCAATATAGCAGTATAGACAAGAGTACGGTAGTAGTATTTATGCATATGGATGTTTATGTGTGTTTGGGAAGTGCCGATTCCTGGCAAATCGGTTAACTTTGTGGATGGGGGAATTCGGTCGGTCTGTTGGTCGGCTGGCATCCGTAGCCAATTTCTGGTCCAAGACCCATGCCAACTGTTGGCAGCGCCAGTCATGACTTTCGGCATGGAATCGGCTGGAAGAGGTCACAGGTCACTTCTGTCCAGCCGCGGAGACTTCACCTCAAAGCTCCGTGCACTGTTTGTTTGCTGGGCAGCGGTTAGCTCAGTGAGCTGCATTAATTGGATTAGGTTGCTTGATTAATGGCACTGCCCAGAGCTATCGAGAGCCAGGCGTGTTGGTTATCATCGCCACTGGGTTTGGAACTGGGGGTATCATACGTAGTTCTGATTGGGCTTTATGTTATGTAGGATTGATGGTAATGGGAGTGGACTTATTCTGATGGTACGAGGATTGAGGTTAATTGTCTGTGTATGTCTGTCTGATGAGAGGTTCTATTTCGTCTTGGCATAGTTATGCATATTATTTAGAATATGGTAGCAATTATTTGACAAAGAATTAACGGTAGTGCTATATATATCTGGCTGAAGGCATTCCTATTGACGTTATTTATACATATCATTTAGAACAGGAATTATTTGACAAAGAATTCACAAAATTATCGCTATTCATTTCTGGCTGATGTTGAGTTCCTATTTCATCTTGACATGCATCATTTGAAAATGGCATTATTTGACAAATAATTCACAAATTTATCGTTATGCATTTCTGGCTGAAAGAATTCCTATTTCATCTTTGAATAGTTATGCATATTATTGGAAACAGGAATTATTTGACAACGAACTAACAAAATTATCGCTCATAAAATCAAATTTTCCCTGAAATGATTTTGAATAATATATGAAAATATCCCGCAGTGATGTTCGGCAACAATCACGTCGCTCGTTTATAAATTGCGACTTAGTTAATGCATTCACTGCGCGTGCATCAATCTAATATTTTTCCATCCAATTTCTGGATGAGTGCCTGAACAACTTCATGATTAATGATTCAAAGCAAGGAACTCCACTGTGGGAGATATCAAGTTTGTGATGGATATCATTTGGACACGTTATTACAATATCTCGTCCCCAGGAAAAGAAATCAATCTGTCCAAGACTAATGGAAGGCCGTAGTATTCATAGCTAACCATGGATCAAATATTTGAATTATTTCGAAAGTGAAATTTTTTATTTTTTAAATATCGAAAAAAAAAAAAAATTAAATATCGAAATATAGTTTTAACAAATTCTACAATGATCGGGTTTCTTAAATATTTTTCATCATGTATGGTCGAAAGATTCCTGTTATGACATAAAATAATATTCACATTCTTAATTATGTTGAAAATCAATGGTTATAAGCTGTTCTCTCTGGCATACCACTAGTGCATGGTAAATAAAAATCAATAGACAGGTTATTCACCTAATGGTAATAGATGCATCATGGTGTATTTACCTATTAGTCGGTGTTGGTCGATGATGCATACACAACACTCATCGTTAGCTAAATGTGGAAACAATTGAAGCGTATCCAAGATATATTTGTTACCTAATGGAAAATTCATGTCCTCATTAGCGAGGACTTATCAAATGTGTGTTGCTGTAATTGTAATCAAAATATTTTATCGTACAGATAATTAGGGACTTGTTGTTTTAAACCGGGTCCATGACATGCCACCCGCATTATAATACCTGCATTATATCAACAAATATAATTGATGACATTTTTTTATTTTTTTTATTTATTTATTTATTTTTTTTGTTAAAAAAAAATTTTTTTAATGGGGTCCACATTGGACCCCACATTGGACCCCGCATTGTATCCGAATCCACGATGCATCGAAGGGCGTTATAACGAGGCAGCACTGTACTATATTTATATTTATTTCAGTTGATTAGTGTGTTGTAAAAGTAAAAGAATGTATGCTAGCATATATTGTGTGTTGTAATACACTCAACATTGTAGTTTATCACTAATAAATAACTTATTGGATTAAATTTCTTCCTATGATAATAATCGATAAAGTTCAATCCCAACTTGAAAATGCAGAATATCAACTATAATAATGAAACGCAGTTTGGAGCCAAGTAAACAAATATGTAACTTTTTCAGGCTATCGCATATCTTACCTGTCACTTACCTGTCACTCGTTAACGAGAGGGGATTGTTGGATCGATATCGTATTGTACAGGTTATGTAAATCAAACACTTGTAAACCGATCCTGTAAGTCATGTGTGAATCATTGTTTTGTCAATAACTGCGTGACCAGTGCAGTATGCGTCACTTTTGTTTGTATATTTTATTATGTAATCAATAGCGTGTCTCATGCTTGAAATATATATTATACTCTTGAGGCAGGTTGATTAAACATTAACGTTTCTTGTGCTCCATACGTCACGTTGTGGACACAGCTTCCCCGTAAACTATTACGTTCAAAGCTTTTTGATTGGTGGTTAATGAAAAATACATGATTAGGTCATGGGAGGATTGTTTCTCTGGCATAGAAAACGTACTTGTGCGCTACTTTCTCAACTCTATTGGGAGTATGCATCCTGTCTAGATATTGTTGCTATTACTCGCATTGCATGAACATGGAATTAATAAGTATTTGTTAAGCCCGTTGCCTTTATCGTTGGCTTTAATTTAGAATATTTTTATTATTGAGTAGGGTATCATTGTACTATCTGCGACATGATATTATAACTAGCACTATAAAAACTGGTGGAAATCCAGACTAGTCAAGCAGTACATATGCATGCAAGTCATGATATTAGTGAAAGATTTTAGAAAGTGACTTTAAACCCCAAATCAACCAACCAATTATTTAACATTATTGTTATGCTTATGATTTTTATTATTTACAGAAATTATGGTTTTAATATTATTATCCATAATAATAATAATAATAATAATAAGATTGTCTGCATCAACCCTTGGTCAGGGAATTATGCAAAACATTGAATCCTATTTGTAATCAATATACGCATGACTATGAAAAACCCATGCAGGTGTTGTTCAAGGACAAATGCATCCCAAAGACTGACCAATCATCTTCTACGCGACTGTAAAAGCATTACTACACATACACACACATACACACACACACACACACACACACGTACGTTAAATATTAAGCTCGTGTGTACGTTAAATATTAAGCTCTAATTGTAGTCTAGGCATATCTTGATCGCTAATTTTATTTAGATGTTGAATTGACTGAACACATTCCTTAATTATACTGTGAAGATCATGTTGTATTCCATGTCCTTCATGTTAATGTATTAATTACAATATTGTATGCACTGTAGCAAAATGATCAATATTCATCAAAATCAAACCAGTTTATGACCACTGGTGGTGTAATGTCAAATGAGGGTCATATGTCCAATAATTTGGTCCAAGCAGATGGTCAGGCAGATGCCATCTGTACCATACAAAACATAGCATAGCATCTGATGTGTTGTCCATTCACACGATATGCGAGCAGCTTATTTAATTACCATAATGTATCAAAGAATGAAATATTAATTGGAAAAACGTTAGCGTTTCAAGCATGTCCTATTGGGAAATTATATGTGTAAGTGGATTTTGATGACAGATAGTTTTTGTACTGTTAGGGGGCAGGACAATGTAGTAGCTGCCGTGTCGGGTTATAAAACACATGGTTTGAGTTCAAATCTCATCTTTGACCCCCATTTAACATATTCTTTAAGCAATAATTGTGGAAAACAATTAATTAGGAATTATTCCAAATGAGCTAAGAATCTGTAATAATTTAATACGTGTATATTATGATGATGGTGATGATAATAATAATAATAATATGTAGTCTATTAGCAGTATAAAATCCATATAAGTATACTGTTTTAGTGGGAAATAATAATGTTTATTTCTATCAAGCTAGAAACCATGTAAAATGTCCTTACCCAGAGTATTTCACTGTATTCCTAGCATTCTTGATAATTATGTGATAATATGTCACCAATTATCTTCAAATAGATGACTTTTGCTCTAACAGGTTACACTAGTATGTACTTAACCATAACAGTTTGCAATTAATTCTATCACCCTTTCTTTAACTTTAACAAGTACTAACAAGTATCGATACATGTGCCACCAATCCTCAATTCCATTTATCACCCCATTGTGTTACTTCACAGACAATATTTAGAACCCTGTAGTGGTAGTAAAAGTCTGGCTGTTTTATGACATAATCTTCCAATATTACATTTACAACTCTGAAGAGGCCGATGAGTCCTCTCGAGGGACTCTATTGTCCTGCCGATAACTGGTCCTCAATGACCTCTTCAGATGACCTCCGTGGAGAGTTGTCCTCTCCCCCCACGAGATCCTCTGTGACCTCCAACGACCCCCCTCTCCCACCCTGGATGAGCTCCGTACAAAGAAGGAGGGGTTGTTTGGAAACATTGAGGCATTCTAACAGGTTCCAGAGTGAGTCAGTGCTGATTAGAACACAGGAATCTCAGCCAAATGATTGATGTGCAAGTCCAAAGCCAATTCTTCCACTTGGTAACAGTGTCGGTTGGTGTCGGTTGGTCGAGACTTCATAGGCTGTAGGCTGTAATTACGGAAATTTTTGGTGAATTTTTAATGAACGTTTGATCCTGTTTTCTAGGGGTCATGTTTTCTGTGTTGACATTTTGATAAATAGGCCGGTGGTTGTGGCTTGCGTAGATTACGTGGTCAAAGGAATGACAGTTATTTTAAGTTGTGAAAACACTTTGTCCGTTTTGAGTAATATTAAACCACTGAGAGAGAGAGAGATGATTTCTTTTTATATAAATCAAATCCAGTGGTTTTATCGGATGTGTATTAAATTCTATTCACAGCAGTGTTTCACTATTTGATGATTTTTATATGAATTATTTTTTAAAATATTTATTGCCGATAACAGTTAATTGAATATACCGATCCAAATTCATTTTAATGCTGAAATGAATTAAATTGTAAATAAGGAATCAAATTTCAGAAATAAACATTTCCACTATCAATTACATCAACACATTTCAGAAATGCTTCAGAAGAAGAAGAAAAAATGCATCTAAATTTTACCAGTTGAGGATTTTCCGGTTGGTCGAGGGAACATGCAAAACGGCATTCCTTCTATCTGGAATACTCCAGATTTATGACGCCTGAAAGTGTAAATGTTGTGAGGCTTTGACTGGTAATGAAATGAACGTGGCGAAATGGACATCGTGTCCATCAAGTCCATCAAACAGAGCCTTCAGTTGCTGGTTGTAGGTGTGCACCTTCACAGATTTCACAGGTTCCTTTAGTGTCTTGATGTGTTCCATCTGGCTCCTTACTATTGGCTCCTTACTATTGGCTCCTTACTGCTGGCTCCTTACTGCTCCTGTGCCAAGCTGGGTGTCTGCTGATAAAGATTAATGCCTGCCTGTGTTGTCGTGACGGCAGATGAAACTGCTGAACGGAATGGACAATGTGTGGCATTTTCTTCAAGTATTTATATTTGCATTTCTTGGTGTTCATGAGCGAGGTCAGCTTTACTGATGAGTGAAGTTCAAAAGACGAGGCGTCTTTACAAGGCAGAGATTGATTGTCATTTGTGGTGTCGGGACGGTTATTCTAACAGGATAAATTTGGAAAGTTTTGGAGGAAATGTTTGTTTTGTGATTAGATAGTTTTTACTGTTTCTATACATCCACGTGCATTTATGTTATCCGTAAGTGAAAGTATCTTGAAAGCTTTTCTTAAATAATAATAATTATTTATTAAATTAATATCTAGAGAAAATGGGTATGATACTAACTTGGTAGATTATAGTAATTAATCAGTGTCTATTCTTGTCAAGAATATCTCTTGTTATCTAACCTTTTCAGAATTAGTTTTTTTTGTCTTGAATTATTGTCGTTTATCACGATTCAGATTGCACAAGAAATCTTACCAATTAACGATCAAGAAATCTTTCCAGTGACGTTTTACAAATACAATATCCTGCTAATACATTAAGTAGCTTTGTAATTAGATTTAAGTATAGCTGTAAAACAAGTATGTTTATTTTTATATAAACTTTTATCAGGCAATGTATTAGGCAATCAATTTGATAGCTGGCAAGTTAGTTTTACAAATACCAGACTTGACATCCGCCACACACCAGGTGGATAGTGTCTGTGTTATACAGCCCGAGCATACACACTCAGGAAAATAACAATCATGGCCTTCACAAAAGGTCAAATATTTCGCCCGATGACTCCCCACTTCCCGCAATTAGCTGCGATTACACCTCTCTCCATATTGTCTCTGTCAATGCCAGCAACAGGAAGTCAACCATGACCGAGTTATCATGTCGCGCAAAGTGGATGAGTTCTTTGACAAATTTGTGTCTTTCTTCGCCAGTTTTCACCGACATCCTGCGCTGGGACGGCCCGAGGAACCCCTGAGTCCCAACGAACGTAAGTAGACTGACTGACCCAAGTCCGTGGATGTTATAGTTGACCGATGCTCTGGGGGACTATTCTCGGAAAACGTTCTTACGATCTTAGCCTAAGAACATGCGTAGCATTTTCATCGTCCTACTTTACGAATCTTTAAGATTGTCGTACGATCGTAGGAACGTTTCGAGAATAGTCCCCCTGGTGTGGAACGCAACGATTGAACAGTGCCCCATCATTGCATGAGGCTTGGTTATGTATATCATTGGAAAGGTTGACGGATTTTTGCGGAATGTTGACTCGCAGGTTTATCTTTCTTAAGTAACCTTCTAGATCTGAAGTGAAAATGTTATTCTTTTTCTTTTTCTTTATCTTTATCTTACATGCACATTTTTTTATATGGAATTTAAAGATGGTAGTATTTTATGAGAATTGTATCTGTATCCAATGTGAGCGTGCATAGGTATTCATTTGGTGCTCCTTGATAATGGAGTAATTTCATTTGTAACAAAAGTTATTAATAATACTTCACAATAATTAGATCAGAAACTAGCAAGATTTATGTTCAGTCTTTCTAGAGGTTTCATTTTGCAGATAGTATAATTTTAAGTAGAATTTATCCTTTGATAACTTAATTACTAAACTGCATGGAATTGTGTGTCCGCACATGAATTTTCTTAGAATTTTGACACCATATGTGACCACAGAATTTGGGGTTTCAAATTATCATAGTGCATTTTAAAGATGGGATCTTTCGCAGAAATTTGATTTGACATTTATTCTTATGCTAGTCCCTCTACTCTGTGGTGACATGTCTTGTGTTGCACCTCTGGATACAGTGAGAAAAACCTTCTGCAAAAATCTGTCCTATATATTCATCCTAGGTTATCCAGTCAGTAACAATATTTATGCCTTATTCCCATATTAAACTCTATAACTTCCCAGAGAATCTATACAAAGCTGCAAATCTTTAAACATGTTATACTCACATTTATATAATTACATTCATATGACTGGCACTTGCTGAATGTCATGCAGTTCATTGACAAATTCCTTTTATAATTGATTATGGAAATGAGAAGAACAAATGAAAAATATTATGGCTTAAGAGAAATAATAAAGGACTAAGAACATCTCCTTGCCTTCAGCTAGTGCAGTCTTTCTTTTCTTTTATGAATGCCCGAGTTTTTGCTTAAGATTTTTGTGTTATGCGTTTGTAATGGTGTGTGTGCGTGCGCGTGTGTGTGTGTCTCAGACCATCCAATACTGCACACACCACATGGTTAGGGGCATACTTCACTGTGTATATGTGTGTATATACCTCATCAGGAATATCAGACTATGCCGAGATCGTGGAAGAAGAAGGCGACTATAGTACACCAGATGGTAAGTGCATTCATTCACTAATTCATTCTTTCATTATTTCATTCATTCATTTTTCATTCAACTAATTTGTTCAATTGCATACCGGTATATATTTTTGTATTCATTCGTGCATTTATTGAGATAACACATTTTATTTTTATTTTTTTCTATCCCACACATGATTTTGTAATACTCAATCACTTAATTGCACTTAATGAAATTTCCGTTGTCTCTGCTATAGAGGACGGATACTTTTCTCATCTTGCCCAACTTTTTCTTCTTGTATTTGTTTTCAAACTGTTTTTTCGTTTTTATTTCCAGGGTTAAATAAATTGATAACATTTTAGATTATGTCATTACCTTTGGCTGATATTTTCATCTAATCGTTGACTCATTTCAGTCGCGGAATTAATTCAGTAATCAATTTCACAGCTGTTGAATTCTAATAATACCACAGTGTTTTCATCCAAGTTATCCACCCCCCCAACAAAAATTAAATCAATTGTTGAGTCATCAGATAATCATGCATTAAAAAGCATTTCGTAACAAAAGCCGTCATCCTTTCATCTCTTTATTGAAAATGACTTTCAGTATGCCACGCGGACCCGACTCTCCAGCAGTAGTTGTTAATTTGTGTGTTGTCCCATGGCACTACTTTAAAAATCAAACTTTGCATCTCTAGATACATTTTTATTTTAAAAGGATGATTATAAACACCTTTGCTTTTTTATCTTGTCCATTACTATATTAATTAATTTTTTTTCTTCCCCGAAATGCCCAACTTTTTATTTGGAAATGGAAAATTAAGCTCAGCTATTGAAATTATTTTTATTTTGTTAATATGTATCTTCATCTCATCTGTCCTTCTTTTCTCATATTTCCTATTTATATCTATTTCTCTCTCCCTGCCTATCTTCCTCCTCTTCCTCATCATCAATTCCTCCCATTATCTGGTGGAGGGAATTTCCATGAAAGGAAACTTGATATGATGAGGTAGAACTCACTCACTGTTATGAAATATGGAGATGGTGAGGTTGAACTTGACATTAAGATATATATATATAAGAACTTGCTGTTATTGAGATAGTGAGGTTGAACTAACTGTCAAGAGACATTAGATGGTGAGGTTGAACTCACTGTCAAGAGACATAAGATGGTGAGGTTGAACTTGCTGTTATTGAGAAGATGGTGAGGTTGAACTTGCTGTTATTGAGAAGATAATGAGCTTGAACTCACTGTTAAGAGATGGTGAGGTTGAACTCACTGTTAAGAGATTTGAGATAGTGAGGTTAAAATCACTGTTAAGAGATTTGAGATGGTGAGGTTGAACTTGCTATTATTTAGATAGTGAGGTTAAAATCACTGTTAAGAGATTTGAGATGGTGAGGTTGAACTTGCTATTATTGAGATGGTGAGGTTGAACTCACTGTTAAGAGATTTAAGATGGTGAGGTTGAACTCACTGTCAAGAGATTTGAGATGGCGAGGTACAGAGAACAGCAGGATTTACGTATGTGATTATTGCAACTCAGGTGCACACAACTCGAGGGGTAACAAGAGAAAGAAGAGTGAGTTCGATTTGGCTTCAGTTAGCATGGAATTCTCAGAATGTCTGACTGCAAGTGTGGAGACAGCTGGCATGTTAACTCAGACTTCTGGACAATGTGTAGAGTATTAAAGGGCCACTCCATTGTTGTTACTGGGAAATGAACACACATTGAAACAACGTTTACATATTTCTAAAAAAAAGTATTTCTATACTCTCCTAACATCTGTCATTTTTATTTTGAGTTTTTGCAGTGTTTATTGCATTTTGAAACCATTTCTTCTATGTACACAAAACTTGTCATCGTTTTATAAACAAAATTAAAGTAACATTTTATAAGAAAATAAGTGGTAAATTTCCCCAGATTTCAAAAGAAATTCCTGCATTTCTGTTTAACCTTTTGAGTCCAGTAAACTGGTATTACAAGTTAAGATACATGGCGAAGGTACTAGTAGTCCATTTCCCAACCAATTACAATGGAGCAGCTTCACTAATGATGCATAGACACTTGATACTGACTTGCCAACTGCATTGTGACATGAACAGTGCTTCCGTGTGATTCTGAATCGTGCCATTAGCATTTTGGATGTCAACCTGCCCTCCCATTTCCCCCTCCCAACATTATTAACTTGTATGTCTATATCTCTGCTATGTGCTTACCACACCTGGGCCCCGAGATTACAAAACTTTCCGAGTACGATTTCATACTCAACTCGGAATTTTGTTCATAAAACGTCATGTGACGTCATAGTCTGAGCACAAAAACGTACTCAGTTGAGTATGAAATCGTACTCAGAAAGTTTCGTAATCTCGGGGCCTGTATTGGAATGTGAATACATCTGGACTCGCGTCTCCAACCTTTGATGAGCCTTCTCGGGCTTACTAGGGTTCCGAAATGAAAGCGGAATTGAAAATGTTGTGTTGTAGATCTAGGCGATGATGACGTTTTATCGGTGTCACTTACAGAATGACTGAATGGATCTTATTCCTAACTTTGTATATAGTAATTTTTCAAGCGTAAACTAACATGTGTATCTTTAGTCTGTAGGGTGTATATTTATATATGCATGTCTATAGCAGAGTGAATAGATTGAAATACCTGTCAAGCAGGTTTAATTATTTTGTTCATACTTTAATTTGTAACTTTTCTTATTATTATGGAGAAATAATTTTTATATGTTTGGAAATGAAAATAGAATTAGTTAATAATTTCAAGTGGAAGATTAATATCTATGAGCTTTATTCTATCATCTTCAGCATATAGCTTGCATGAAATCAAGTATGTAATCTCTTTAATTTCACCCAATTGTTTTAGAGTTGCACAGATTGTTTTGTGGATTATGATAACGTAATGGCAACATGTCCTATCTATGTGCGTGACTTGGTATTTCAGCCAGAGATTATGAGATTATCAGAGATGCCATCAAGCTGGTGGAGATCCTGGGTGAAGGACAGTTTGGCGATGTCTACAAGGGCCTCTACGTTGATAGGGTAAGGATGTCTACCAGGGGATAAACATTGATAGTGTATCATCTACTAGGGACTCAGAGGCAGGAGGTAGAATATTTGCACTTCAGAGTCAATGGTCCCGAGTTCAAATCCAATACCAAAAGCTCAGAATCAATATTCACGGAAGTTACCTTACCTTTCTGACGTAATATTGATAGGATACGTTGTCTGTAGAGTGGCAAATGCAGATATCATCCTTGGTCTTGTCAGTACTGATTCCCGCAGCGACATTAAACTCCATATACATTCATTGTCAGCACCAGCCTGTGCGCACAGGTCTACTGCAACATTCAGTGCTACGGATGTTGCAGGGTTACAGTCGTGATGTAGGTTAAAGAATCTAGAATGCGACTTTAAACCCAAATTTAAAAAAATAAAAAATCTAGGAAACTCTACATTGATAGGTAAAGGATGTCTACAAGGGTTTCAACATTAATAGTGTATTGTCTTCAAGGAACTACGTTGGTAGGGTAAGATTTACAAGGGATTCTTGGTGTTCAGTTTAGTGGAAATTCTTTTGTCTTAGTCTAAAATATGGTAAAGCTTTATGATGCAGCTGCACAATGCCATCCATCACACACTGTACTGTGGTGTAGATTGGCTGTAGCTGTTGGCTGCAGCACTAGGCACTGACACCCTAGCCATTCACACCCCTAGGGAAGTCTTCACATCTTGACCTCTTGTGTCAAAGGTCAGTCAGGCTGACATGTGTGAAAGATTTTTTTCCTAATAGATCTTTCATCGAGCAAAAAAAAAATGGAGAACAAAAAATGTATATAATTTAATTTATATAAAAGCTTATTTTCATATGTGTAATGCATTTGAAAATGACCTGTGTGTTTGATGAAAGAGTCGTACAGATACTCCAGGCATTAATCAAGACTTGCATCATTCCATGCTGTAGTAGAACTGTCTGGCCTACACTACCAGTCCTTCCTGAAACACAGGCCAGGGTCTGGTTCCACTGAACACTGAGGCCAGTTCAGGAGGACGAGTTTACGCAAGTTCACGCGTGACGTCACATATGAAGAATTAAGGTTTCCAAGGCGATTTCACATGTGTACTCGCGTAAACTCGCCCTCCTGAACAGGCCTCTGGTAGTCCTACCAGAGTCGTAACATTCATGTATGTATGGCTAGGAAGGATGCACTGTATGTACCGTGCTAATGCAGTTGTCAGGTCCGTCAGTACCAGCCAATCATCACAGGTTTACTGCAGCATTCATTGCCACGGATGTTGCAGGTTTCCATATTTCCTAAACTGATAAGTCAGGATATACCATGCTTTCTCTTGTATTATACTCTACCTTGTATAAGGGAAAACATTCTGGGAAATACATAGTTTTCATGTATAATGTGCACCCCTTTCTCAGTCCGACAATGGGACAAGTTTTCAGCGCTAAATTATTTCAAACGTGCAAGGTAAAAACAATAACACTTTGATGTCAACCAGTCTAATAATAGAAAGAGTCTTGAAAGTGACTCTAAACTGAAATTAAATTAAATTAAGTTTAAAGGCATAATATCACAGATATTTATGGTCGTTTGGGACTAGTTCTTAGCTACAACTGCAAAATACATTCA
>JAVCKZ010051101.1:4023-17697 GCA_034780755.1 Lepetodrilus elevatus
CAGCTACTGAGAATTATGCTGACATAGCAATTCTGAAAATGGAAGTGAAATCTTGCCATGTGGCTGATTGTGAAGACGAGAATTTTCTAAAAATAGTTGAGGTGTTGAATCATTTGCTGTTGAGCAACATTTAACTTTTGTTCCTTTTTCAGGATGTGACCAATACCAAAGGCAATGAATTTGAAGACTTCTGTCTAAAACGTGAACTCTTAATGGGTATTTTCGAGAAGGGTTGGGAAAAGCCCTCGCCAATTCAAGAAGCTAGCATTCCTATTGCTCTGACGGGTCGCGATGTCCTGGCTAGAGCCAAGAACGGTACAGGCAAAACAGGCGCCTACGCAATTCCCATTCTAGAGAGAACCGACCCTACGAAAGATGAAGTACAAGGTCAGTGGTATTACAAATTAATCGCAGAATTGATGTTGTTTTTATCAAATTAATCGCAGAATTGATGTTTTTCAGGTTGCCATTTATAATATGTTTCTACTTTTTACTTTTTT
This sequence comes from Lepetodrilus elevatus, assembly GCA_034780755.1. Taxonomy (NCBI): domain Eukaryota; kingdom Metazoa; phylum Mollusca; class Gastropoda; order Lepetellida; family Lepetodrilidae; genus Lepetodrilus; species Lepetodrilus elevatus. The sequence continues at coordinate 4,524 of JAVCKZ010051101.1, forward strand.
TCCTCAAAGTTTGAGATATTCAATATTGTCATGAAATTGTAATAAATTTGCATGGATTTTTAACATCCTTTTTGAATGTGTACCCAGAAATGTTTCCTTTGAAAAGTAGTCATGCATGCGTCAGTGATCTAATTTGTCTTTGTGTGCTGCTGCAGCTATGGTTATTGTGCCGACACGAGAGCTGGCCCTGCAGACTAGTCAGATTTGTATAGAGCTGTGCAAGCATCTCGGGTGCAAGGTCATGGTCACAACTGGTGGAACTAATCTCAAAGACGACATTATGAGGCTGTATGATCCAGGTAAGCAAGTAACTATGTATACAGCACTAATTTCCTCCTACCTTCTCCTACCTCGTCGTCGCCTATGGGTGAGATATTCCCACCGCGACGTAAAACATTAATTCAATCAAATCCTCCTACCTCACATGTAGTTGTAGAATTTGTCGTCTATTCGCGAGATATTCCTGCTCCAACATAAAGCATTATTCAATGTAGAATTTTGGACCAATTTGGGGGCATTTGTCATAGGTTTTATTGAATCATTAAATAGAATTGAATCAATAAAAGAATACATGAAAGATTACACTTTGATGAGAAGAGAAATTGTGGACTTTTAAAATCATTTACAAACTGCATCAGTTAGTGGACTGCCATTTTATGATGAACTAATTTCAGTTCTGCTACTGAAAACTATGCTGACTTACTGTTCCTGAAAATGGCACTAGAACAATGTTCGGATATCATAAAGGAAATTTCAGAAAGATTGTGCAAAAAGTATCGTATTGCAGCAATGAAAAATTACGGCAATCGTGTTTATATTTTCAGTACACACTATTATTGCCACTCCTGGGCGTATCCTTGATCTCATGAATAAGAATTTGGTGAAGATGGGCAAATGCGGTATATTAGTTCTAGACGAGGTAAGTGTTTTTATAGGTGAATTTCTATTCATAGTCAATATTTCTGCCACCTCCATTTAATGATGATAAATTTCAGCTACTGAGAATTATGCTGACATAGCAATTCTGAAAATGGAAGTGAAATCTTGCCATGTGGCTGATTGTGAAGACAAGAATTTTCTAAAAACCCAATATTGCTGTGATGCTGCCAAGCGTTTCCACTGGTTTTGTTCTTGTCTGTATTGCATGCGCGTGTCAACTTTTCATTGCTGACGTTTCAGGCAGACAAACTGCTGTCCCAAGACTTCAAGGGGATGCTGGACAGCATCATTGGACATCTGCCCGGCGACCGACAGATCCTGCTCTACTCAGCCACCTTTCCCCTCACAGTCGAGCAGTTCATGGTTTGTGCCAGTCATCGATATACGTTTCAGTGTTAGAAATGATTACATTAATAAGACGGTCATTCTCCATATGCCCAATGATATTGGTGGTAAAATCTGTAATTTGCAGGGGCTCCCACGGATAACATTGCAGATTTAATATATTGCATATGCACCAGTACACACTCGAGCGCCAACAATCATGTCACGTTTGTAAGCATATGAATGCACAGGAGTCTAGATTTGGTAGCTGCAACAATAAAATAATTATCTGCAGTATAAAAATATATTCTTCTGTTTTATGATTTGTTTGTATGAATATTGTTGAATTTAAATTTTCAGAGGAAACACTTGAAAACCCCATATGAGATTAATTTGATGGACGAGCTGACTTTGAAAGGGGTTACACAGTATTATGCATTCGTACAAGAGAAACAAAAGGTCCACTGTCTCAACACATTGTTTTCTAAGGTAAGTTGTCGACAGAAAGGCACATTGAATTCAACATATTATATTGTCACAAATTCAATATGATCGGAACACTTGGATCTAAGTCCTCTCCTTAGGAACATGTACTCAATGGTGAGCTAGAATCGAAATGCAAGCACACAACTTTCTATTAAGTCTGATACGCTATTGTCTCCATTTAATGATGATAATTTCAGTTCTGCTACTGAGAATTGTGCTGATTTTACCTATACTGAAAATGGAGCAACTTGCATTACACATTCATTTTGTACCAGTTTGGCAAATAAACATTCAATCTTGTAGACCTCATTATATACATGTATTGCTTGCTGCAGATTAACTTTATTGATGTATTTGTATGGTTTGAGAGGATTTGCATTGCATTTTGTTAAATTTAGCCGAAATAAGATAGATAACTTCCTATACAAAGATGGAAACAGATTTGAAATCTACCATCCCAAATAATGATTCAATATTTTAAGAAAAATAAATGGTAGCTGTAGATGTTTCAGGCTCACTGGACATACAATTGTCATAATCTTCCTGAAATACTGGTGAAATGCGTCGACTCCAACAAAGCTTACAAACTGTTTTAATTCCTTAAGTATATTATCGAGAGAGTTTGTCAACCTCATCTACACTTATTAATTCCTAATGAACTCCTTTTGATGATGAACACTTTTCAGTTCTGCTTCTGATAATTGTGCTGAATTTACAAATGCTGAAAATGGAGTTTGAAATAATAATAAAAAATCTTATCGCCTGCTGTAGATTAGTTTTATTAAAGTAGGTGTAGGGTTTTAGAACAATTGCATTTCATTTTGTTAACGTTGGGCGAAGTAGAAGCAGATTAATCCTTTCAGATAAAGAACCTTCTGTACAAGGATTGAAACAAAGCTTTGATCTATCTCAAATAATTCAATATAAACAAAATACTAACGTAAATATTTAAATGTTGTACGAGCTGGAGCTGTTTTATGTTTATGCTATATTTCTTCTTAAATATTGGTAAAAAAAATAGCATAGAACACAAACTCCAAAGTTTTCAAATCTATTTTCATTTATTACAAAGCATATTATCTTGTTACCGGTATGCAGATAGCTGTTTATTAATTCCTAATAAACTCCTTTTGATGATGAACACTTTTCAGTTCTGCTTCTGATAATTGTGCTGAACTTACAAATGCTGAAAATGGAGTTTGGAAATGTAAACAAAAAATGTATCGTCTCCAAAGACTCGTCTAGTTCAATCATAGCGTATGGGGGAAATATTCCTGCTGCGACGTAAAGCACTAAGTTGATCATGTCTTGTTCGAATTAGAACGAACTGACAACAAATAACATGCTGTCCAATGATTAGGTGCAATATAAATGTGCACATTAGTTTTATTATTATCTCATTGTCGCGTATTGACGAAATGTTCCCGCTTCGGCATAAAGCACTAATTAATTAATTATTATTATTGTTCCAGCTCCAAATCAACCAGTCCATCATCTTCTGTAATTCAACAAACCGTGTGGAGCTGCTGGCCAAGAAAATCACCGAGCTGGGCTACTCCTGTTACTACATCCACGCCAAGATGAACCAGCAGCACAGAAACCGAGTGTTCCACGACTTCAGACAGGGGCTGTGCCGCAATCTCGTATGCTCAGGTGCGTTGCACAAGTGCGGGGCTAAATTACCATTAGAATCCTGCAACGCAACTTATTCTGTACTTCTTTTAAAAAATTTTTTTTTTTTTTTAAAGACCATTTATGTTAATTTGTCCGTTAGTGGTTTGGCAAATTTATTTGTCCAGGGGTTGATTTATTTGCACGGGATATGGCTTGGGGTTGGGTAGTTTTCCCATTGAAAACAGGTTCACTGTCGCACTACTGGTAAAGGGTTATGACTACTGGTAAAAGCGTTTTAGATTTTCTCCTGCTGTAAACTGACAAGCTGCGATACAAGCGAAATATTAGAAACTACTGTGATCTCTGGTTTTAGAGAGAGAACATGATAGAACTCTATTGAATCATTTTTCTTACTTTTTAGATCTGTTCACAAGAGGTATCGACATTCAGGCTGTGAATGTGGTCATTAACTTCGACTTCCCCAAGCACGCTGAGACATACCTACACAGAATTGGCCGATCAGGACGATACGGCCACCTTGGCGTTGCCATCAACCTCATTACTTATGATGACAGGTAACGTAGCACTTCACCGTTTTCTTCTGAACAGTGTCACAAACTGAGGTATTGACTACAAACTGTTTGGCTCAAGTTTTTCTTTCTGACAAATCCCCACTTTGTTTGAGTTTGAGCATGAAATCGTACTGAAAAAGTTTTGTAATCCCAGGGACTAGTGTGGTATCACTTCCATGATTACGAGAATGTTTCACGTATACTATAGACAACGCCATTATATATATGAAAGAATCTTGACACCTAAATTATTATATTAATTCAAATCAAAATCTTAACCATGCGTGTTGGAAGTAAATAATGTATTACAGATATTTTATCACTGTTACATTTTTTCTGTATTATTTATGATTCCAGATTTGCTCTGCACAAAATCGAGCAAGAACTTGGCACAGAAATCAAACCGATTCCGAAACAGATCGACCCCTCCTTGTACGTGGCAGAGTTCGGATTGGAACGCGACGACGAAGATGACGACCCTCGCCGTGGGGCCACCGCAGGGACCAACTGAGTAGCCACCGTCCAGCCCTTGCCCCTCCCCCCATCCCCCATCACTCCATCCCCTACTCCTCACTCCCCCACCAACCCCACCCCCTTCCTAAGACTACAGTTAATGCCAAACCATGTACATAGATGAATATTACCACAGCAGAAGCAGAAGATTCCAAGCCTTCCCTACCGGCAACAAATGGGTCGTCAAACCATTCTCAACACTGGTCGGTCGTTTTTATTTATTTACTTGCTATCCTTTACGCGACTGATCCCAAAGCGCATGGAGGTTTTACAGACTCTCGGACTCATTGTCGGGGAAACAAATCGGAACTGTGCGACGGATAACGGGAGATTTCCGAGAAAGAAAGAAAGAAAAAGTGGAACAGTTTTGACGTTTCTGTTATTTGGTGATGTTACGTTTTGTTTGTGCATGCTGAAAGGACAGACTTGTTGACCTTGAACTTTGAAATGGTGCTCATTTGTTTCTGGTGGGCCTAGGACTTGGCTAACGAACCCTTTAGTTGCAATTTGAGGGCTGGTGATTGTTTCTTTTGAAAGCCGAAGATTGAAAACAATCAAAAGTGAAATACGGAAAAGCAAAGATTGAAAATTGAAGACGGCGTGGTTGAAAACTGAAGAAAGAAAGCACAAAGATTGAAAATGCGAGAAGCTTTCTAGTTTTCAGAAACTGCTGGTAAACGAGTGAAGATAGATCTTACTTTTCCTTGATGCGCTATCTTGTTGTGGAAAGACCTCCGAATGTTTCTTCTGGCTGGCGACGTGTGTGTATTGAATCCAAGCTGCTGGCCCTCTGTTGTCGTACTATAACTGAACTGACAGACCTGTGTGTACATAAGCCCAATCCAGACTGGAAATATCATCAGAATCATCATTCATGTATCGCCTGTATTCTCATTCATATTTGTCAAAGAGTTGATCATGTTTTACAACACGTAATCTGCGAATATTAATACTTTGAAGAAAATGCAAACCTCTGAACTGATATGTATTGACATGAGAATGCATTGAAAATAAGACAAAAGTATCACTGTGAAGGCAAGTTTTTCATACAATAGGTGGAATTCAGGACTTGAAATTCTGATTAATTTGGTTTGAAATGTTGTGGTAGATTTCGACGTGAACAAATGATGCTGTTTAATTTATCAAAGCCTACGTGATTTACATATTTTGGCACCACCGTTTCATACCTATAGAAATGCTGTGACCTGTTTTCGATGTCTTGAAGCAACTTATTGATTTACCCATCTACTGGGCACATTACACTGAAACCACTATGAAAGTGTCGCATACTTGTTGTCAAACATCTTGATTTACCCATCTACTGGGCACATTACACTGAAACCACTATGAAAGTTGCATATTTGTTGTCAAACATCTTGTTTTACCCATCTACTGGGCACATTGTACACTGAAACCACTATGAAAGTGTTGCATATACATGTATGTTGTCAAACATGATCATCTCAATTTCTCATGCTTGAAAGTTGTGCATTTCGAGTGAAAACAATGATCTGGAGTGTATGAGTGGAGCCCGAATGAACAATTTTGTCATCTATGTAAACCTGTCCTGCATTCTGATGAGTTTTCCAGTCATAGAGTAAATATGTAATATATTTTTGTACAGACAACAACAAAATTCTCCTCTTCGAGGGACTTCCATACATTAAAGTTAGGGACATTGGGGATTCGTCTCACATGCTGCTGTAGGCGATCTTGGGAGGGCAGGCTACACAATGAAATGAGAGAAAAGACTCGCAATATTTCCACTGTCACCTCCTGTGTGCTACAAGCAGAATACGCTGTGCTAATCTGCTGCCCTTTGTTGAGAACTGTCGAAGGTACATTGTGTAAATATATATTCATGGAAGTCAGTACGCGACCTACATATCGTGATCATCTCAGTGACACAATGTCGAGTTGGACGCATAGTTTGTTGTTGCAGCTAAAGTCCGAAAAGACAACTGAATTTGTGCTTGAAATGAGAGAAGAGAAGAAAATGGCTGGGAAGACATTAACTGATGATCTTTTAGACCATCGACATGGCAATGCTAACATCCTTGTGTCAAACGCTCTCTAAAAACTTGTGGTAGTTTTTTTTTTTTTTTTATAAGTTTTTTTTTTTTTTTTGGTGAGGAATGGAACATTCATCTCATTCCAAAACGGACCCCCGAGCACATCGTCACACATCACCAGGACGTCAACCTGTTGGATCACCAGAAGTCCCACGTGGTCATTACCCTCATCTCCGCGTACTGTCGATTGTGACTACAACTCTTTTCGGCATGTCATGGGCCACAGGGCCACCAGTCATCATTGTCCATGCAATACATGTAAGGCTTAGAGACCTGTAGCTGGTGAAGCACCACTAGCCTAGTCGGTTTCGCCGCCGACTGACCTGGAAGAGCAGCCCAGGCCAGTATTTCACTACAGAAAGCGGGGTCCACGCTCGCCGATAGAACTGGCCGACGTGCTAACTGTTCTCGGGTCGCACATACCGGTGTCGACGGGCCTTGCGAAAGGAGAGAGTGAGGGGCTTTGTATTCTCAACGCTGTCAACCAGTCCTGGTGCCTGAGCTTTCAGAGTCGACCAAGACTTGTGTGCTTATTGCTGATGTGCGCGTGTGTGTAGAGCAGTGACGAGTCTTTTTCCTGGAACGCACATGAACTTTAACAGAAAAATGTGTACCGATATTTGTTTGCAAGACTTGCACTGCCTGCGTAATTGAAAACGAAGAAAAGAACTGCACAAACGTTTTGGTCGCTCTCGGAGCGCAAGGTCCAGTCTAATAAAAGTGTATCTGTTATGTTCCTGCAGAGATTGCGACGACCAGTTCCCAGTTCCTGCAGACCAAGATCATTGCTTTCAGGACGAAACTTTGGTCGCTTACCATTGACGCTGTTAACTGTTGTTTGAACGTGGAGCAATCCGTCTTACTTACCGTGGGTACCGCTTTGCACGTTCTAGGAACAGGGAGTTGGTCGTAGCGGTTTCTGTAGCTACCTGAGTTAGGGCGCTGAATGGGTGTGTGCGTGTGCGAGTGAGTGTATGTATGATTATGTGTGTATGTTGATGGTTTGTGCATCTGGTCGAGAAACGAGATGGAATCCATAAGCACGTGCTAGTAGCCTAGAAGTCAAAGGTGTTGAGAAGCCTCGTACGAGCTTTCATGATGGGTAAACGAGGTAGGAATTGCATTAATTACGTTGGACTCAAATAGGTATATGGTCACAATCAGTTTGAATGTCTTTTGATGTCCATGAGTGGCCTCGTGCCTTTGGATTGCCTCCCTTTTCTCGACCAGACGAGAGTGATAATTGATGGGTATTGCCACAAGCAAGGTTGATTATCCAGTGAACATTGGAACTTGTTGCTAGATATGTTTGATAGATGATGATAATGCACAAGTCTTACCACAGTCGTATGTATTTTTGAAGTGCAACAATGTTCATAACTGGAAAATTGTCTTGCTTGTGGTCAGCCTTGTCATATTTGTTACGTTACCCAAAAAAAATCCAAATATACCATACAAAAAAAAATGTTTCATAATTATTAACTAGGGAAGCAATGGTGTTATCTTATTTTCCTAGAATGGAGAAACTTAAAGTGCTTTTTAACAAGAGTTATCAAAACTATCAGACATTTGACGGTAAGAGAAAACATTGCTTCCTTAAACCAAATTGCATGACGAGTATGAAACCGGCTCTTCGCTACAGTACTTGTGCTTTCTTTTCATTTGAAATTACTTTAATTAATTGCCACTATCCTATTGCCACTACATTTTGGTCTTGTTTCAGATATATCCAACATTCAACTTATTATTTAAAAAAGAAATAAGTTCAATACAAGGCATATTTGCAAGATTGACTTTCATTGAAAAGCTTCCAATCCAACAAATGTATGTGGAACGTTTCGAATTCGGAACTGAAAGCACAAGTACCTGTTGGCATTGCCCATGTCCTAGCAGTCGTACAGGTGCGTCGGCGCGGGTAGAAATTACTTGCCGTACTATGAAGTGGTGTACGACGCGTGAAGCATCGCTGGCTGTGATTATTCCGCGACGACACTACAGCTACGACTGCTTGGTGCTTGGGAATATGTCCTTAGATCGCATCTAATCCAACCACAGGTTTGGGTTGGAGTATCTTGTTTTTGACGCAGTCAAACCCAAGATTATTTATTTTCAGATGGGTCGAAAATTCAAGTCTGTTGACCCTTCTAGTGAAAATTTGAAAACTTTTTTCAAGAATATATAGCTTTTTGCATCTGTAAGCATCTGTTTATCAGTGTACAATTTGATATAGTTTTGGTGTGAGCTTAGAATATTTTAGATTCTGGTGAGCCCTGATTACAGATGATAACATCCTTTGCTTAATCTGTAATAGTAATGTTATCTGAAGCTCTTGTAATGGTAATGTTATCTGAAGCCATATTTTCATGATTTTTCTGGATAACTGATGCTTACTGATGCAGTCTGCGCTGAGCTGTCGATGGGATCGAAATCATTCCTAGTTGAACTACAATGACCTTTGATTAGTTTGTTTCAAAAAGAAAAAGCGATGTGAAATTCATACCATTGGGCAAGATCTTGGCTGTAACCCTTTTTCTGAAACAAAGTCCGTTTTATGACCGTGACAATGCTCTTTCAGTTTAAAAAGTTTGTCGATTATTTCTAAAGTCGAAAACCGAAATGAAATTGTCCCACCTGCAGCCCAGGAAATTGAGACTGTGTCTCTCATTTCACTGTTTTAGGTCCGCATGGAGACATCACAACTGCAAAGGTTGAGGTCCCGATTTTCAAAGTGCTATCAAAAGTCATTGACATTATTTAAGTGTTTATACACCGTGCAAGTTTAAACCCGATCTGGAAACGCCAACAGTGGTTAGTTCCTTTGTGATGTCTCCCTGCAGACCTGCGAGGCAGCTGCGATACTGCCTTAGTTACCACAGCAGCATTCCTATTGATGTTGGCCGTGGCCGAGTTCTGAACTGATCATATCGCATTGGCATTGCATGTAGGGTACACGTAAGGTGCACTCCGTTCTCTGTGCGAGCGGCGACAAACTGGCGGTCGCGTGGGAAAGCGTAGCTCGCTCAAATGCGTGCAGAACGGGTCTGCAGAGACGAACATGGCAAGAGACGGTCTGACCAATATTAACGAAGGTACTGGTTTGTTGTTCGAGATGCTCCGACTGCAGATACCACTCCACGATCCGGTCGAGCTACGGTTTTCCAAGCCACCTCGTTTGTCGACGCAAGCGCTTGAGACGGGAATGTTAAGAACAAATTATAAAAGCTTGTACGCAGCAAATGGCTTGTTTGAATGTTATGATCCATGAAAATCTCAACTGCTGCAGTTTCTTCGTCATTACGACGGAGGAACTGCGAGTATTATTTGAATTGGAAATTAGATATTTTTTATTAAATGTATCGTTTATTGCGGATCTAATGAAATTTGGTTTGATAATGTTGACAGATCTATGTCTGCTGTTGAAAACAAGTACAAATTTACATACGAATGTGATCAGTTCAGATTTATTTAATGATGAGGGGAGTTAGAGATTACGAAAAATAAAAGTTTCAAGATCATTCTGTTTTGATTGTGGGTGGGAATGAAATTTGGGGATTAAATATTTACGTAAATTGGGGAGGGGTAGTTGAAGCCGAATTTGTAATTTGCATTCTTTGCGGCTTCCTCCTTCTGCATCTGAATCATTCCTAACGTTTTCTAGGAAGTTGGATGTATGGGTTGAAGTCTAGAAGTTTTGTGATGGAGAATTGTACTTCAACTTTCACGGGCATAATTATGGGGCCAAACTTCTGAATTCCATTATGGAAGAAATTCAATTGCTGTTGACTAATTGTTCTCCAGAAAATTACGAGCTAGAAATGGAGTAACATCCTGAGCACACTGCAGGAATATTTCGTGATCTGTTTGATTCAGCGTTAAATTGTTAGCCCAAATAATGGCCCCCTTTATGGGCATATTTATGAAGGTTCCATTCGAGATTGCTTGGTTATTAACTCCAACTGACCAGCTCGTTTGGAATCTGGTTCTTTCAGTGATAGACAGTATATGGCAATTCCAAACCCTTCTTCACGACTAAATTTAATACCCATATTGGGTCCAGTATGAAAATCTTAAATAAAAATTGCAGACTTGCTTAATTTCATTTTTATAAATTACTCGGTATTGTAAGTTCTGGTTTTAGTAAAAGAAAATAATTTAAAAAGCAACATTTTTTGGAAATTGATTTTGACCTGTTGCTGTTGTCCAGAATGCATTATATCAGTATTGTTCATGTCTTTAAAAAATATCGGACAACTTTGAGAAGAAGTAGTTTTTGATCAATTTATGGATTTATCAGGGAGTGGGTGCCATTACTGTCCATCAATTTCTTGTTTCTGTAGACTCCAGCTTTTGCACGATGTCTTGAGTCCAGTTTGTTTACCTTACACGTAGTTTCAAACTTGAAACCTGTAGATGACAATCTGAAGGTGTGCAAAATCAATCTCAATGCCTCTGCTCATAACAAATGTTATTGGTACCGTTGTACAATGACGGTCTTCTAGCAACAAGTTTCGAATATCACTAATCTTCATTGAACTGGAACTAATCTTCATTGAACTTACTGGAACTAATTATTTCCATAGGTATGGCAATTTTAAACACAGATTTGATTTTGCACATCTTTCTAGCAGCATACAAGGTACGAGATTTCAAATTTATTAAAGAAATTATTATATAGATTTGCTCGTGTGTAGCAAGATGGAAAAAGTTATACATAGAAGATATGATACTAGCCATCTGCTTTTATTGAGGTTCCAAATTTGATATGTTTAATAGTAGAAGAAAAAAAATCATGTCCATGTTTATGAAGTATAAAGTCAATACAAGTTTTTGTAGTAACAGATGTGCTTAGCCCACTGTCAATTTCAAGTGCCTTACATTCAAGACATGATGCAGACGCAGAATAAATTTTTTTCCTTTCAGATATTTTGTTGTGATTTGTTTAACGACAATGTTTAACAAGAGTGAAAAGATGGATTTTGCCAAAACATTCAATAGAATTGGGTCACATGGCATAGATTATTATGTATAATAATGTGGTTGTGATCTTGCATAATAATGCTCATCAGATGGGACCTACGGTATTGAAAACCTCGCAATATGTAGCCTACAATGATGTAATCGATCCATTGTATGGCAATGTGACTGAAATGTCGTCAGTTCTCTTGGAAAATATGACAATCACCACATTGAGAAATTACAACATGATTAAATTGTAAAATAGCTACTACAGTAGAATGAACCATGCAAAACTACATTATTGCAAAGTGGGAGGTGCATAAAACGCGTTTGTAATACTAGTAGTGCTAGACTCTGGGTATCTTTTCTTGAAGCTTTTGTATCTACTAGGAGACCACAAGGCCTCTCAATTGTCTTCTTACAAGAGCAGTTATATTATATTACGAGAGCTTCGAGAAATGATATCCTGGGCAATGGGTCAGTGTTGTTGTGTACCCATTTCACAACCCCCTGGGTGTATATAACATGACTTGCTGTTTTAGGTGCTAGGTTATCATTTTGTTAAAATTTTATTCACAATTCACACTCCATATTCACTCACTCGCACACCTGGCCCCGAGATTACGAAACTTTTCTGAGTACGATTTCGTACTCAACTCAGAATTCTTTTCATAAAACGTCATGTGACGTCATAGTCTGAGTTGCTCAGAAAGTTTTGTAATCTCGGGGCCAGGGTGAACTGGAGCAATGCAGTTTGTTCAAACAGTTGCACTATGGCGTGATCTAGGCTCAAACTGGGGATTTCCGTGTTATGAGACTCCCTACCTCAAGTAATCCATTGATAAATATGTAAAGGAATAACATCTGCCGCCAAGGTTGCCAAACATTTCTGAGTGATTTTATGCTCAACTCATAGTTTTGTTTACAAATTGCCATACAAAATACAAAATTGTACTAAAATTAAAGAAATATTCTCGGGGCCATGGTATACTTTCACAAAGCTCTTCTCTGACAAGATTGAAGATACCATACAGGGTATCGTTTCTCGAAGCTCTCTTTGCCGATAGCTAATGCATTGCTAAAAGAGTGCTATGTTCCCTTAGCGGCTAAGTGTTTCGAGAAACGATACCCTGATCTTTCCAGTGTATTGGCTATCGTCTGGGAGTGGGTGGTAGCACTGGTGGAAATCCAGACTAGTCGAGCAGTACATATGCATGCAAGTCTTGATATTAGTGAAAGATTCTAGAAAGTGACTTTAAACCCCAAATCAACCAAATGGGTGGTAGCACAATGGTAGAACGTTTGGACTTCGGAGCCAAAGGTCCCGAGTTCAAATACTGCCTGGCCCAGCATCATTGTTCACGAAAGTTCCATTTCTGAAGCGATACTGATATGATGCGCTATCTGTAGAGTGCCAGCCAGTGCTTGCAGATTTACATGTTCTAAAGGAGCCAATAGTGTTTGCAGGTTTGGGATACCTGTTTCAATTTCAATTCATATGTACTGACGTGGGCTTTCTATAATCTATAGCCACAATATCACTGAAATGATCTTATGTCCGTTATATTTCTGATGCGATGTCTGTAGAGTGGCAATGAAGTTATCATCCTTGGTCTTGTCGGTACCAGCCGGTGCTCGCAGGTTTACTGAAATATACAGTGCTACAGATGTTGCTGGTTTCCTCCTGCCCTAAACTGA
>JAVCKZ010051112.1:0-17692 GCA_034780755.1 Lepetodrilus elevatus
GAGAGAGAGAGAGAGAGAGAGAGAGAGAGAGAGAGAGAGAGAGAGAGAGAGAGAGGGGAGAGAGAGGAGAGAAAAAAGAGAGAGCAAAGATAGAGGAGAGAGAGAGAGAGAGAAAGAGAGAGAGAGAGAAAGAAAGAGAGGGAGAGAGGAGAAAAAAGAGAGCAAAGATAGAGAAGAGTGAGAGAGGAGAGAAAGAGAGAGAAAAAAGAGAGAAAAAAGAGAGAGCAAAGATAGAGAGGAGAGAGAGAGAGAAAAAAGAGAAAGAGAGAAAGAATCTTTCACCCATTTGCGACGCTCGGTACTGGACTCACCTGGGAACTGGAACTGCATGGACACGTTGGGCGACGGTGCCGGGGATGGCGACGTGACGGTGCCGGAGGAGATGAGCGCGGGGGAGGAAGGCGTGGAGGAGTTGCAGGACGACGTGTTGGAGCTGGAGTCGGGCAAGTGGTCGGCACCTGAAACACACCGCACAATCCTCACCTGTCTGACGTCACATTGTTCCAAGACTCAGTCCAATATCTCCAGGGACTAAGGCCGAGAGCTATGGATTTAATCCTACTAGTGCACAAAATGATAGCTTTGGTTGTATACTCTCTAGGGCTTTGAGAAGGTATTATTTATTATTTAAAAAAATAATTGGGTTAATGTTTCAAATATATATTTTTTTTTACTTCGGATTTTTTATTGAAACCACCAATCTTGAAAAGAATGACCTCACCAATTTACCATAAATTAAATATACCAGCTGGAATTTGCTTCCAGTTTATTTACAAGAACATGCTCAATAGTTACAATAAATAAACACAGTTCCCAAACACGAAAAAATATACTTTTTCTGTTCGCATAATAATTTTATATTTTATTTTTAAAAAAAAGAAAATTTACTTTTCAAGATTATTTTGCCCATATGCAGCTCATCAGTTTTATAGCAGGATATAATAAACCTTATCGATATAAATAAATCTACTAGATAAAAACATGACAAATTGTGAACACGTGTCACTGCTGTTCCTTACCTGTGTATCCGAGGATTGCATCAACATAGTCATCGGTCAGGCCGCATGTCGGCCGCGCTTTGCTCGCGCAGTCACGATGGAATTTTTTCCTGGACAAAAATATCGACACTTGAACTACACGCAGGAATATATTTTCAACATGTTTAAAATACAGTACATTTTTAGAATTAGTTTTCTTTTGTTACAGTCAAAATGACATTTAATGTATGTACCAAAATAATATTAATTTAGAATTGATAGAACATTTGGCATTGACAATAACAATTAATTAGCAAACAATGATAATGCAATTACTCATTTTGTTAATAATTGTTTGGAATGTACGGCTTCTACCTATATTCTAGACCTTTAACTTTGAGATTGTTCCTAGATACCTTTAGCATTAAACAATTTCCAATTCTTAGAGATATCTTGCACACAATAGACCTTCAAGTTCAATGATTTATTCAAAATGAATGTAAAACAAATTGAACATTTCCTCATGTATCATGAATTATATTGGTCTTGATTTTTTTTAAACATTTCTGAATGAACCCAAATTTGACCTAATGACCTTAATTGACCTTATTGTCTAATGACCTTGACCTCAACTGAAATTAACCTCTTCAGAGATGTTTTACTGTTTTGGACTACGCCTTGAAGGTATACATGTATCTAAACAGTGTAACAAACATTGTAAAGAGCTATTTTATCTGTATTTCGATTGTTACAAAAACGTATGGACATATCTAGCTAAAAATCTGAGTTTTATGCACAGCATTCGGAGTGCAGTCTTTTTTTTATTGAAAATTCGGACTAATCCAGTACAAATCGAGTAGTTGACATATCTTCTTGACCTCTAACATACGCATACCAAAATCACTAAAATTATGAAGATTTCTCACTGACCTACTACTACTTTTACATTTGAGGAAGATCAAGATGAACTATCTGTGTATATAGAGGGTTTTCCTCCCACAGTAAACAGACACCTAGTATTACAACTATTATTACATGGAAAATGGTACTGTATATATATATGAATCATTGAATGCTACACAACTGATTGATTTAATGCTTTATGTTGTTGCAGTAATACTTAACCCATACGAAAAATAGTAAAAACACTTTTTTTTTTTAAAAGGACATGTGATCATGATATTAAAAGGTTAAGAATGATTCTTTAAGACCCATATAAAACTTTGATTCTTCAAGAAAATGACCCGAATAAAACTGAAATTTTAGACCTATTTTCCTCAAAATTATACATGTATGGACATAGATGTGAATACACAAAACTATTATATTTTATCGTAACATCCATCTCAAATTATGTTCGGCTTTCATGTACCCTATTAGTAAGCTATAAAACAGAATATTAAATCCCAACTTCTTAACCCTCTCGATGCTGGAGGCAACTGGAGATGTCCTAAAGAGCAGTATCTGTGTTAAATCCAGCAGAGAGAGGGTTAATAAAACTTTCATTCAATGATCAATAGCACACATTAAAGGCATAATATCAGTCTGACAATGATTAAGTTGTCGTTTTGGAATTAGAGTTAAACATGCAAAGTACATGCTCTTAGAATACATGTACACAAAATCGCTATTGTACCTTCAAATATATTTTTACCACTGTAAGATAGGTAAAATTCCATTGCAGTTTACATTTCGTGGTATAACCAGTATAAAATACTTCCAATCTCACATTTCCTCTGGTTTCCTGACTAAGGGAGATAACTCTACTCAGTGAACACGGTAAAAGTAATCTGTCACTACCACTGGCGCTATTTATGTGCGAGTCGTTGCTAATTAATAAATATTAATAACATAACTAGTGAAACATGTGGAATAAGTAACTAGTTGTATAAAGTAGTTGTGTAGTCAAAATTTATGTTCAGGTAAAATCGTGCTATAGGACCACTATCTCGGTCAACCATCTGTGATATTATGCCTTTAACTGTCTACAGTTATTTTTATTTTTAGTCTACCGGTACTGCAAATATGAATGAAATTTTTAAAAACTATTTAGATTAACTATGTGGGTAAAATAGTTAACTATGTAAACAAAATGGTATATACCCATACGTTAACACTAAATAGCAGATCACATAGATTGCGAACTAGACCACAGATTCCTATAAGTATAAGACTTTGGTACTATAGCAGACACTGCCAGACAGAACACTACATGCATGTAGTTTCACAGACTATCATGCACAGGCCAATGGTATATGACACTACCAAATACCATAGTTATGATTAGTGTCTGTTAAAGATGCAGAGACAATTTTTTTCAACTTTTATTTTCTTTGATGAATTTTTAAATATGATTTTTTTATGATTTTATTTTTAATATTATTATTTTTTTAAATCATAAAAAACCCAAACATTAACAATATATGAATTAAAAAGAATTGCCTCCAGTATCTTTAACAAAGACTAATATAATTTTACAGGTCTGAATGTTGCATAACATATCTTACTGCAGGGGGTGCAATTGTGTGGGTGCTAACATACGATACTGGATCATACTAACAACTGCAGAGAATGGCAAGCTCTGGGGAGGTTTATACAACGTAGCAATGGTGAAATAGTGTAGAGCGACACTGAACTGGTTTGTTGGAGACAAAGTGCAAATAACCAATGACACTCAAAAATAATTCACAATATTTTAAACAATTAATAGTATTATAAACCCAAAC
This sequence comes from Lepetodrilus elevatus, assembly GCA_034780755.1. Taxonomy (NCBI): domain Eukaryota; kingdom Metazoa; phylum Mollusca; class Gastropoda; order Lepetellida; family Lepetodrilidae; genus Lepetodrilus; species Lepetodrilus elevatus. Next base: position 3,704 of record JAVCKZ010051112.1, read on the forward strand.
CATGGAAGATCTATATATATATAATAATAATAATAATATCCGTGGGGGTAAACTTGGGGTCTCAAAACTTGGGTTATCAGTCATTTTGATAAAAAGAACGATTGCAAGAATGAATGAAAGTTATATATAAAAGGTCAAAATGTTATGTCAATATGTTCATAATTACTTCATTACTGAAGTTTAATAAGGTCATGCATGCAATTTTAGATTAGTATTAAGAAATGTTAGTAAAACAAAGCAAGAAATAATGGATTTAAATTAAAAAGAATTCAAACAAAAACCAGATTTAGTAGATATACGAAATAAAAATCTTGGGACTAAAGGAAAATTAATATTTTCTACAATTCTGGAACATATTTAAAGTCAGGTTTAGAAGCATCAACACAAAAGTACAAAACTCAAGAGGAAATATTCACACTATTGAAATTAAAATCAAATTGAAGAAAACATAAAATATATCTAAAAAAATAAGATTAAAAAGATAAATTAATAAGAAATGGGCATTTATTAAAATCAGAAGAAAACAGTAGACTACTAAAAACTAAAAAGAATTAAGAACAAACCACTAAAAAAAAAATAGAAAAAAATATGCTATTTTTTAAAACTGGAAAAGAAAGTAGCTAATAATAAAAGTAAAACGAACCAAAAAATCACACCGCGACTGTATTTGTATACTCACTTGCAGTATTTACAAACTTTTCCCCTTAGTATAATGGCTGAGCAAATATCACAGGGGGCAAACACAAAACTGGTGTTAAATCTAGAGAGGAAAAAACAAGAGCAACTCCTTACTTTGACTGACAGATTGACAGACAGACAAGACAGACAGACACGAATGGACAGACAACTCAAGTGTGGCTAACATCATATATAATATATATAATAATATATAAAAAACATAAGGCATGGAAAGACAACGAGACACAACTAGCACAGGGGCGCGTGGTTGACTCTAAAACACAACGAAACGTATCGCATTGGCTGTAGCTCGTCCTTGTTGCTAGGGGACCCCCAATTCCAAAGAACGGTCGCAGTGTGGCGAGAGTAGTCGTAACGTCGTATAAACGGATAGAAGTTACGCCACTCGAAGCGATGTGATCGATCTGTGGAACGGGGGTCTGAAGTCTTGTTCAAGTGCTGCTCTGAGCCCGGTAGTTGGAGATGGGGAGATGGGTGTGGGGGGTGGAGATTGGGGGTGGGGGAGATGACGTCCTGGCTAAAAGTAACCTTAGGGATGGAGACTAAATGTAATCTATCGATGGAGGCCAAGGGAATCGTATCATCCATTGACATTGAGTTGAAACAAGATTGCCTACACAAAAATCAAAACGGATAATTTTATTTATATTTATCGGTTTTTTTTATTGTGTTGGTGAAAGGACAATCTCTCTGAATTTTGACAAGGCAATCGTATAATTATTATTAGAAAGATTATTACGGAATTATGGAAGATACATCTGGATGAACTTGATACCAAATTAAAGTATCCTTTAACAAACTGTTCATGTAGTATTGAGATAAAACAAGGAGTAATGTCTGTGACAATGGAAACCAATAAGTAAAAAAATATAATTTAAATAATAATTTAAGAAATTGTGATGATTAATTTATTCAAAGTTTCGAAATGCACAACTGTGAATGATCGATCCGACGGTTGATTGATTGATGCGTCCAAGCCGACTTTAAGGCTTGAGGGGTAAAGGGGAGTATATATGTTTTTGTTTCAGTATTAGGTGAATACTGGAGCATGCAGGTGGTTACGGTAGTCTGCAGACTAGTACATGAAAGTATAGCACTGGGCACCCACACCATGAACCCAGCCACAACACACAGACTTACAAGCTGTCAAAAACTGTAGAAATAAAGGGAAGTCACTCTATCGAGATGTCACTGAACCAGGGGAGACAACTCGAAATAATTCAAATTACATCAAAATTATTACATTATTTTTACAAACTTATGAAAGGGAAATATTCCGAATGGGCAATGTGTTTTAAACAATAAAATGGCATTTCACGTTACTTTCAAAGTAGGTTTCGATGGGTAGGCTAAGTTTTGTATGTCTGTGGTTTGGGACTGGGTTGGAACAGAGTGTATATAAGCCATAACAGTAACTGGCAACTAATGTGCTTTTGTTTCAGGGCTTACTTGCAGTCCTTGCACTTATAGCCAAGCACCATCTGCTTGTGACATACGTCACAAGTAGTTATCTTGAAGGTGCTAGTGAACCTTTAGGGTGGCGGGAAAACAAGTTAAAATTATTGAGAAATTCACGAGTACTAGATGGTTGGAAATTATTACGCTTAATTAAAAATTTACTTTTAATTAAAAATTTACTTTTAAGTACATTTAAAATATTTATACAATTGTCGAATTGAATTAATGTTTTATGTCGCAGGCAGGGATATTTCACCTATAGGCGACCACTAAAATATTAAATATGGGTCGCATGAAGAAGAAGATATAATGAAGGGAGTTTGACAATATTTCATAATATTTCGTTTTCTTAAAAACAAATATAAATGTATTTTCTTATTTTAGTTTCAACATTTAATTCAAGATGAAAGTTATTACATTTCATCTTGAATAAAATATGTTTAAACTAAACTAACTAACATTTATTTTTGTTAATAATAAATAAATTAATAAACGAATGAACAGCCAAATTCTGATGAGACGTAAACCACAGCAAAACATACATGGCTTGAAGAATATCAACAATCTCTTTTAGCAGCTGTTTACATTAGGAATGGGTGTTATGCTAATACATTCACAATCTCAAATAGATATTAAACTGAATTATGAATGCGAGCTGAAATAAAAGTTGAATTATTTAACCCCGGAAAACTATAATGGAAAATCATGTATAGTGCTCCCTTGATATACAATCTTTCAATGCCCTGCAGTCGTACCACAGAGTTATGTCCCCCTTTTTGCATGAATATAATGCAATAACCATTCAACGATTCAAGTAAAGTTATATATTAAGGGGTTGCAGCAGAATGGTCTACCATACAGCGGTGAAATGGTTTTTGGAAGTAAAAACCTAATTTTATGTATTCCAAGTGAATGTACTATGAAGTTGTAGCTAAGAATCAGTCCAAAATTAGTATAAAATCATGTATGCCTTGAGGCAGATTATAATAAATTTCTTTATTGATTCGAATATTAATGAAAAAGACGACTAGATATTGTTCAATTTCATGAATATTACAGGTTACTATAGTGAGTAAATTATTGTTTTATTGTTTTACGTCACAGCGGGAATCTTTCACCCATAGGTGACGATACAGATTACTATAAAGTGAGGGCATACCACCATGAACCCTAAAGTGAGCGTTATATCGAGGGAGCACTATTAATTGTGAAAGAAACAACATTAAATGACTGCCAACTGAAAATGAATGAATTAATGTTTGACGTCGTGGCGGGATTATCTCACCCACAGACAGAAGTCCTTCTACATAGTTAATTTCAAGAACATCACAATAATACAAAATAGACATGTTAATATAGATATATACATGTGTAATATAGATATGGAAAACAAAGAAGGAAATACAGCATAGAACTATTGATATCATACATGAAATATTCATATTAGAACAGACCAATTTAATTATACTAAATGCTTCATGGACTTAAATCATGAAACACTTTGTGAAATCAAGGAATAAAGTTTATAATAACATAGAATTTTAAGTAGACAGTCAAGATTATTTGCAAAATAATTTTCTGAACAACCATTGACGAGTATTCACAGAACAAATAGTTTACATCTGTTACTATTTTATAAATGATTATCAAAATCTAAATTAACATAAATATGCATGTGAATATGATCAGGCTCAAACAAGTGAGAATGCTAAATTTAGTGATAAAGTGAAAAGTCCATAAAACAATTACATAACTACAAATTGGTCTCTTCTCATAAGTCATGGCCGAGTTCAAATTTATCTGATAACAAAATAACAACATTCAATTGCACTAAAAGACAGCCGTCTTCTGTGCAAATGTAATGCGGTTGCTATGTATACAACTGTTCCTGTAAAACTAAGTCGCTGTAAAATAATTTTAAAATGATGAAATCATTTCTTTCCACGAGGATCAACTATATTTTGTTCAGCTCGTTATTTTACGAAAATGTTGATATCCAGAAATACCAAAACTTTGGAAATGTATAACTAAAAATAAATATTATTTTTAGAGCCGCTTTCAAGATTCTTTTAATTTTTTTCTTTCTTTCTAAAAACTAAATCTTCATTACCGGTAATAAATCAAAAACAAAATCTGATATGATATCAGGCAGACTATATTTTGCAGGGCGAGTTGTACTGTAATATTCAAGTATTGAATATTAATTTAATTTTATAAAAACAGACTTAGGATAGTCGATCATCATTATATTCAAAATAAAACTTTTTCAAGATAATAAAAACTAAATGGTTAGTTTTGTCAATACGCGACAGTAGAAATAGTTTATTCCATTATCTATCTCTCATTAGTCACTGTATAACACAACCTAAGCCATTTAATAAGCTATTAAGTAATCAGAAATAATACGGACAATTCACGAGCGATGTTCACTGTTGTTTACACGATTAGCTTTCAACTGCACACAGCAATGTTTAGGCCTATGTTTCACGAAAAGGGTCGCAACTGTAGTCCAGGAATAAATCATAGTTTACAGCATTTTCTGGCAAAGTCAAAGTACTGCACATGGACAGGAGTCAAGATGACGAAACCTTTTGAGTACGATTTCATGCTCAAGATCAAATTTTAAATTGAGGATTTGTGAACAAGAGTTGAGCACAAAATTGTACTCAATTTGTTTTCTCTCTTTTAATCTTGGGGCCTGATTTAGGCCATGACTACATTACGACTCATTTCATGGAACACAGGCCTGGATCTTTGTTTTTGAGAATAAATGGATGATTGACGATCCTCAAGTCAATAAAAAAAAAATATATATATAATTTCTCTATTTTGAGTGAATTATGTATAACACATAACATGGGATACCATTATATTTCACAGCTTGTATGTAGCCCTGTGAGGAACTTCGCGGTTTTAACCGTGGGAGAACATTTCTATAGTAACATGTTTGCCGGTATCTGTCTTAGAAACAATGGTGGCATTGCAACATTGACGCAGTGATCAAAATTAAAACTAGCCTGCACCATTTCTCCCAATGCTAAAGGTATATCATAAGGGCTAGTAGAAATTCATAACATTTGTAATTTGTATCAGTATTCAGGCTAGTAAGCTAATAAGTTACAGTGCTCCCTCGATATAATGCCCTTCGATGCACCGCAGATTCGGATACAATGCGGACCCCATTAACAAAATAAATAAATAAATTGTGCTTTTTTTTCTCCAATTATATTTGTTGATATAACACGGGTGGCATGTCATGGACCTCAACTTCAGCGTTATATCGAGGGAGCACTGTACTAGTAGTTTCTATCCCTGTGCAGTGACAGCTTTCCCAACAAGGTGATGTAAAAGAATCAGTGTTGTTACCCATCACAGTTAATTTTGCGAAGTTCCCCACGGGACGTGTATAACAAAGTGGATGGTATCCTGTGGGTTAACCCTCTCCCTGCTGGATTAGGCAAAAGCACTGCTCATTAGGGCATGAACGGTTGCCTTCAGCAGGGAGTGGGTTAAACATGTTTTCAGGAGAGCAGTATCCTGGGTTGTCGGTTGGTACTGAAACTTCGGTCAAACATCACTACAGCTGGTTAGTGTATATAGCAGGGTTTCTCCAAACGCGCAATCCTGCGTCCCATACGCAAAAATTGCAAGTTTGGACGCACTTTATTAATAAAATTTTGATAAGTATATCAACATGCGTCCCCGGGACTCTCAAAAATTGAAACCTAAGTGGAACCCTGATATAGTGTGCATGACTGATGTGACCGAAATTCAGGCACTGACCGATGACCTTACTCTATATAACGGAAGATTATTTTCGATTCATAAACAACAACGAACGTACCGGTGGTTTATCTGATGCTTCATCTTCGGTCCCAAGTTCAGTGGGGTCTTCGGAGATTTGGGAACGGTCAAAGTATCTGGAAAACATAAATTCTCTTTCCTAAAACATTCACATGACATAAAGAACCAACACAAATACACTTTACTATAGTATAATCTCCAACAGGAAAGATGTAAATATTACTTATTAATTTAATAATATAGTATTTGTTTTCACAGTAAAGGGGTAATTTATTAATTAGGTTATAAATACATTTTACTACAATTACTCTTAACCGGAAAAATATAAATATTCATAATTAACATATAGTATTATTTTTTTAACATAAAAAGAAGTAATTTATCAATTAGATTGTACATTTTTCTCTTGGAAAAAGAAAAATGTGATAGGGAATGAATTCCCGGCCAGTACAACTGCATAAACTCCCCACAATGCGTCAGATCAGTGATGTAGAAATTAGCACTACAGAGTGGAACATTTGTGAGTGAGAAAGAAAGCTATCACTATTTGTCTACATAATTAAGTCTACTGCTTAGGACATCGATCAAAGTTAAATGTGATGCCGACTAAATGTTAAAGATCTATATGGATGTTATGTTACTGAAACTAAATCGTTATCTAAATTGTGGATACTAGTATGTTACATATCATAAATACTGTAATTATTGTAATTATTCAAGCATTGTGAACTTTAGATAATCTAAAAGTGTCAAAGGTCCAATGCTGGGTTATCAGTTAAAGGTTTAGTATCGCTGTTATTTGCTAAACTACATCTAAAATAAAGAAGGCATACATGGCAAACAAAGCCAGGGCTACAGGCCTCAAGTTAAGCCCAGGGCTACAGGCCTCAAGTTAAGCCCAGAGCTACAAGGCCTCAAGCTATGCCCAGGGCAAATAAATTGACCCCTGGTCAAACAAATCACTGAATCTCGGTGGAAAATTGCCATGCCTGGTAAAGTATTCTAATATAAGTAATTAAGGCTCCTTACACAAAATCGGATTTTTTTCTCCAAAATAACTGGCACTTTTAAAAATAAGCCTGTCTATATTAATTAATTAAATACCATGCCCATATAATAATATCAGTTCACGGTAAAAAAATTGAATATTGCGATTTACCCTGAATAATTTTAGGACTTAAATATTTGTCAATAATTAAAAATGTTCACATACTATTCACAGACTTCACTAGATCTCATGCAACACTGTCTGAATATGAGATATATAATTGTACATGCATAAAACAGAAGACCATTGTCATTCAACATACATTTCATATATATAAATATATATTAGACATGGCCTCCACTAACTAAACTTTCCAGGCTTCTAGAGGCTGATAATGCTTTCACTCAACAACAAAACTGAAAAAGCTGCACTGCTATTTTTACATAAATTCTTACATAATATTTTTAAATATTGTTTTTTTTTACATAAATATTTTTTTTTACATTTTAAATATTACATAAAAGTAAGATAGTCCTACACATCAAATTACGGCATAGCTAACTTTTTTCTTTTCTTTTTAGTTTCGGTTTAGGGCCACTTTCAAGATTATTTCACTTATATCACAGCTTGTCATATTATCCCTCTCCCTGCTGAAGGTGACTTAAGTTCCCCGATCACATGAGGAAATAGAACACTTTGATTTTATTCAGCAGGGAGACGGTTAAGGCAGTAGGAAATCTGCAACATCCATAGCATTGAATGTTGCAGTAAACCTGCGAGAACCAGCTGGTACTGACAGATCTAGAACTGCATTGCCATCGATGCGATGTATACATCTATATCTTTTTAAGATTTTCATGAAAAACATATTTGATACTGCTCACTAAAAGTTGGAAATTTAAGATAAAAAATATCATGTTGTAAAAATATCATGTCGCTATATGATGATAATCCACCTGTTGCTAAAGTTTACTGCTTAGATTTTATGATTTCATATGGTAACCATGTATGGTTCTATTAATTGAACACGTAGTGTCCATCTAATGTTTTTTATTGAATTAGTGTTTTTACTTTAGTCACATCGGGAATATTTCACCTATGCAAGAGCGACTCCATTTAACAATACCTTAATGCTAAAAAACCTAGCATCTATATTCTAGTTTCTAAGAAACTATAGCATGAACATCCTGAACCATGCAAGGTTATATATATAGTCAAGACTTTAAAAGACAGAACTCTAGAATATCGTCAAGATGCACAGGCCAGCTTTAACCCCCTCCCTGCTGGATTAGGCATCGGTACAGCTCTAGGGTATCTCTGGCTGCCTCCAGCATGGAGAGAGTTAATCTACTTATAGAAGCATGTTGCTGTGCTTATCAAATACTGACATATACTAGTAATATTGCAACAAGACACTATTAACCCTCCATGCTGGCGACAACCCGAGACCACGGAGAGCTGTGCCTCGTCCAGCAGGGAGAAGGTTAAAGTGTTTCCTGAAACAATTCTCCCAAGCAATCGAGAATAAACTTGCAGAAATGAAGCCAAAAAGAAGTATACCACCAGGTACATTTTCTGTAGTCTTCTGGTGAATCAAATGTTTAATATTACCGTATTTACTCGTGTAGTATGCGCTACCATGTATAATACGCACCCCTTTCTCGAGGGGAAAGGAATGATAATTGTTAATTTTAATTTGATACACGTATTAATTATTTTATAACAAATTAGGCACTTGCTGAAAGCATATGCAAAGACAAACATAATGACAATTTCAATTGAGATACAGTAAAATTGAGATACAGTAATGACATGCATAAAGTTGGCTTATCATGCTTTCAAATTGGCCCATTTGTCGAAGTAGCACTATATATAATTCTAGAGATGTTTAATGTAAATAAAAGGGTTTTGGTAACAATTACATGAATATTTGTTCATAATTTCCTCAGCGAAAGCCAACTTGTACAGATCATATAAATTGTTTCTTGTATTTGGAGATTGTTAGAGGAAACACAAAGCAATGTGCAAGTCCAAAGTATAACCATCTTTTAGGCTGGTAATACAGTTCTAGTATCATATTACGCAATATCCAGTCTTAGAAATTGATTTTAATTTTATGCTCCATGGCATAATTAAATTTATATATTTTTTAAATTTGGGTTTAGAGTCGTGTTCTAGATTTTTTCACTAATATCACAACTTTAGGGCAGGAGGAAACCTGCAACATCTGTAGCACCTTCAAGCAGTGGTTGGTACTAACAAGACCAAAAGACCACTGGGGGCAGGATTTGAACCTGGAACCTTTGGCTCCGAAGTCCAACGTTCTACCACTAAATTAAAAATAAAAATAAAAAATTAACTTAATTTATTTAAAACAAATACAAAATTAAAAAATCACCCCACATTTTCAGACTGGATGATGCTTGATATACTGCCATAGTTTCAAAAACATTAACTTTTAATATAAAATTGCCGCTTTCAAGATTATTTTATTCATATCACGACTCGTAAGTCTTCGGATACACTATTAACGAAATAATCGCGAAGTGCAGGGCTCTGGACTAACATATGCCTGACGTACAGGGTCAAGTTAAATTGCACTGCGGGCAACCTACTTTTTAACATTTTGCACCTTTGATGCCTTTGCTACTTGCCCTGAGAGGGCAAGTAACTCAGAATGTTAGTCTAGAGCCCTAAAGTGTTTACGGCTTTTAGCATAAATAAATGAGGACCTCGCACACTGCTTTCGTTTGTTTGTCATAGACCAGCAGCAAGCACAGTAGCAGCAGGCTTACTGGAATATCTATTAGCATATTCATCAGAGATCATCTGCTCATGCTTGTAAGGAGGCGAGCGAATGGGAGAGGACACTACGGGAGAAGTATGGCCCGATTGTCCACGACTTGCGCCACCTGTATCGGAACCGCCCTCTGTGGACAGGCGTCGGCGGTAGAGCGCCTCGTGGCTGCCTCCTAGCGAGTTCTGCGTCTTCTTCTTGTTGCATCTGATTAAAAAAAGAAAGAAAAAAAAAAGATATAGAACTAGAACACTTTGATTTTATTCAGCAAGTAGAAGGTTAAGTTATGGCAGAAATATTTCACCAACAAGTTCGGTATTAAACTTAAAAAAGAAAAAAAGGAGACAATTTGAACAAGAGAAAGTAAGAAAAACATGATTTCACAATGACTTCTGTGATAGATAGGAAAAATTATCGACATACTGCTTAGATTATGTTACATTTATGTTATGTTACAGTTTGCTTCTGGATCTATTTTGACATCAATCCATTTGCCTTGAACTAGCAGTTAGAACTAGAATACAAGCTTAGAATAAAAAAACTTAGAACTAGTGGGCAATATGAATTAGATATTAGAATCAAAACAAAGAAGAGCAGAATTGAAGTTACTTTTTGTGTGTGGAAATTGGAAATGATTGAGTGAATGGAGTGCAATGACACTAATCTTTCACCCATTTGCGACGATTAAACATTTAATTATTTTACTATATATATATTTTTTAAATGAAGAAGCATGAGGAATTTTGAAGAAAAAGTATGGTGGTCCATAAAAGAAAAAAGTTAAAAATAATTTAAAAATAAATGGTGGTACATAAGGTAGGACATAAAATGAATGTAAATTATCTCCCGTGTCATCACCTGATGGGATCGATCTCGATGATCCTGTTGGCAAGCTGCGACTCGTGAGACTTGCTCTTGGTGATGGTGGGCGTGTCCGGGAACTGCAGCACCTTCACGCTCCTCACCGGTGGCGGCGTTCCCCGGATCTTCGTCAGCTTCGTGCCTCCGTGGCGCCCGCCCGGGGGTGGCGTGGGAGGAGGCGTGTACTTCTCCTTCACGTGGAACGTGGGCAGAGGGGAGGATGGGGTGCTCTGGGGTGGCGTGGGCATCTCTACGGGTTGGGGGGACCCCGTGAGGACCTCCGGGGGCAGCGACCCCGTGGATGGCCTCTGGTGGACGTGAGGAGAGCTTCCGTTGCACGGACTGTTGGAGGCCGACTTGCTGGTCAGTCCCAGTAGATCTGTGAAGTGCCAGTCCTCGTCGTCTTCCTGGCCTTTCAGCTGCATCTCTGGAAAACATGAAAATAAATCAGCGTGAACGTTTTGATTGAATTAGTGCTTCGATATCTGAAGCTTTCCTCGGCTTCCAACGTTAACAACCACCATTAATACGGATGAACAAAAGGGGATAACCCTCCAGTATTGAGTAGAAATATAACGCATTATCAATCTTTAAAAACAAACAAACGAAAGAATAATAATATACATATGATTATTTATTATTAAATTATTATTAAAAAATAGAATGATGCAAAATTATAAAGAAGAAAAACCAAAGATGATAAAAAAAGAGAAAAAACCTAAACCAAGAGTGAGTGATTCTGGAGTTAAACGTTGCTGCGGGAATCGTTCCCATTTGTGATGATACCCCTAACCTGATTCAAGTCAATAAAATGGTAATTTACAGCTATGTACCGATTTAAATGCATATATTGTTTAAAAATTCAACACCCCCACAAAATAATCAAAAATAAATTCAAGTGTCATACCTGTACAATTTTTGAGGTTCTTGAGAGCCAGGTTGAGCCGTCTCGTCTCGTGACTTTCCGTGTCGTACCGCGACAGCAGCTTCTCGATGTCATCCTCCGACATTTCAAGCAACGTGTCAATATTAAGTCCTCTTTCAATTATCCCCTGAAAAAAACAGAAATCGCAAAGAATGTGAACTAGGAACTATATATCAAAACCTTTCGCAACATCTTTGTGAATCTGGTCCTAAGAATATGGAACATCTCTAGTACAATTCCATGCTTAAGCTCAAATTGTATATATGGGTAGTCAAAACAAATGTATTTATTTTCATGTAAAATTTCACTAGACCACTACGTAGGTTAACAATCTGTGATAGTATGCGTTAAAATAGGATATTTTTTTCAAATTTATATATAAAAAAATATATATATTTTGTTGGTTTTTTGATTGATTGATTGAATTAAGGTTTAACGTCGCGGCGGGAATATCTCGGTCTTATGATGATGATAATACATGAAAAATAATAATAACAAATAAAATGAGAATTTATAATGCAATTCGACACTAAATAGAATGCTGGTAGTGTTAGGGCCCATTCCACGGAATGCTAACGTCAGGAGTTCCGACTCTCGTAGCACTACAATTGTTCTATGGAACGGGCCTCTGGTTGATAATAATATGGCATAACATAAATGACATTCTAAGGACGGATGTCCTTATGGACTGACCATGATGGTGTCATGTGACACGCCTACGATCCGTAGCCACTGGTCAGTCTTGGGGTACTCGGTCAGCTGCTCTGGAACCGGGTCCGACGCCAGTCGCGCCTTGGCCACCAGCTGGTCACTGAACAGCTTCACTAGCTTGCTCTGAAACACAACACACACCATTCAGTACGCTACACTAGGAAGTAGTGGCCAATATTGGACTCAATGCAACAATACTGTGAGTTAAAATATATATCGTGACATATGTTATAGCAATTTAGCTTCATTTATAAAACAATAGTAGAGTCAAAGAGTGAAATAAACCCAGGGTTTCTCCGAACGCGCAATCCTGCGTCCCATACGCAAAAATTTAAGTTTGGACGCATTTTATTAATAAAATTTTTTTTGATAAGTATATCAACATGCGTCCCTGGGACTCTCAAAAATTTAAACCTAAGTGGAACCCTGAAACATATATAAATATAAATATTTCACTAGTAAAGTAACAGGACTAGTTTTGTATTTTTGTATTTTTCTTTGAATTGGGGTTTAGAAATTAGAGTCACTTTGAAGATTTGTTTACTAATATCATTTGTCAGTTTATGGCAGGATGAAACCCACAACATCCGTAGTGCTGAATGTTGCAGTAAAACTGCAGACCAAGGATGATATCTGCATTACCACTCTACAGACAGTGCATACCATCAATATCGCATCATAACGGTAACTTTTGCGAACACTGATGCCGGGCCACCAGGACATGATTTGCAATCTCATTCAAATCTATCATAAATTATTAATTTAACTACAGGTAAAATATTAATGTGTCAAATAATTACCATATATGATGAATACCAAACAGAAACAATACATGATTGAAAGTTGAATCATTGGTTAATGTTGATTGATGAACTCAGACCAAAATTTCTGTTGAGACAGCTGACAATTAATTAATATTACTCAAGACAGCTGACAATTAATTAATATTACTCAATCAACCTTATAAAAAAAAATAGAAATTGCTTAAAATTATTTCCGATTTATTTCACATATTTCCTATCCCATTCATTATGTCCTAAATAATATGAAAATTAAAATAATATTTTCAAAAACTTCAAATAATGTCCGATGACGGAGAAAAATAATACTAGTGATTGTCATGTATTACTTAACACCACTCTGCACGGCCACCGATAAACCACACAATCTACTATGACCAGACCAGACGAGAGGTAACCTTGAACCAGACAATGGCCAATTGAGCCAATTAATTATCAAACACTAATTAGCTGGCTAGTTTTGTAAGCATGTTACCATGGCAACACATGCTAGCGGGTAGTAATGTAACTAGCACAGGCTATTGTCTCCTAGCTAGCACCATACCGGAGGTGCCAAATTTCACCGTCATAATGACAGTCATGGTACTGTTGTCAGAGTGTAAACTACTTGTAATCATGACATGTCACAATTTTACTAAAATACAGTACTCCCTTGATATAACGCTGAATTTGGGGTCCATGACATGTCACCCACGTTATAATACCTGCGTTATATCAACAAATATAATTGGAGAAAATTTATTTCTATTTTTTTGTTACATGGGATGGGGTCCATGTTGGACCCCGCGTTGTATCCGAATATGCGGTGCATCGAAGGGCGTTATATCGAGGGAGCACTGTATGACAATGATATGGATTACGTTATGTATTCAGGGTTCCACTTAGGTTTCAATTTTTTAGAGTCCCGGGGACGCATGTTGATATACTTATCAACAATTTTTATTAA
>JAVCKZ010051123.1:0-17685 GCA_034780755.1 Lepetodrilus elevatus
TAAAAGGGGTCCATGTTGGACCCCGCATTGTATCCGAATCTGCGGTGCATCGAAGGGCGTTATATCGAGGGAGCACTGTACTGTAGTCATGGGCTGGTATTCATAAAGGGGCTAAGTCAGTTTTTGTTATATCTTTGGTCTTCAAAAAACCCTGACTTAAGTCCCTTTATGAATACCGGCCCTGGACTAACTCAGTCTGTGCGCCATTCTTTTACTATAGCAGGAAGTATACCTCGATTTACAGACGTGGACTAGTTTAGGTTATTTTTCTGGACCAATAAGCCCCAAGATTATGAAGCCTTTTGAGCGCAATTTCATGCTCGACTCATAATTAATTTTTTCATAAATCCCCATATAAAATGTATGTAAAATTATCAATCTATTTAAAAATAATAATATTTTTATAATTTCTAAAAAGAAAATTAGTTTTTAACATCTATGTTTATTGACATAACCTGAAAGTATATGAAATATGATTTATTTATTTTTAAAGGGCCCCGCCCAAGCGAACGCTAAGCAAGTCGATAAAGACGGCAGGGCGTCGTCGCACGGATGACCTCTGGCGCTATTCCAAGGATCCGATTAAACAGCCCCTCCTCCGAAAACTTCAAGGCAAAGAGGAACAAGGCAACGAAGCCTGCATGAGCTTCCTATATATCCTTGCCTTGCACGTGACAATAGGGAGGGTGGTAGCACATTTGTAGAACGTTTGACTTTGAGCCAACAGTCCTGGGTTCAAATCCTTTCTCTGCAGGATCTGGCATCAATGTTCATGAAAGTTATCTTTCTAGCGTGATATTGATAGGATACACTGTCTGTCTGTAGAGTGGCAGTATAGTAGTTATCATCCTTGGTTTGTCAGTACCAGCCAATGTTCGCAGGCCTCCTGCAACATTCAGCACTACGGATATAGCAGGTTTTCTCCCGTGCTAAACTGACAAGTCGTGTTGTGGGTGAAAGAATCTTTAAAACTGCTGTAAACCACATTTAATTTTTTTTAAAGATTTTAAACCCATAGTTTCTTTGTGATATCTTTTTCTCATAGTAAAATTGAGGATATTTCATAAAATTCAGTGATCGAATATTGCTCAATCGGATTATTTCCTTAACCATTGTCACCTATACTAAAATACATGGGCGATCATCCGTCAAAGAGAAGTCGAACATCCAATGAAATCACAGACGCCATCTTTGAGCCTCCTCTCAGAAATGTGAGTATGAATCAGCAATCTTATATCACAAACATTGACTACATGTGTATTATTCACACTTTAAAAGCATAGATTTGTATACAGTAGATCATTTTGATCCTACGATGTTGCACAACATGGCAATTTTATTATTTTCATTTTCATTTTGTAAATGAATGTTAAAGGCATAATATCACGGTTGATTGACCTATATAATTCACACACAAATTTCGATCTGAGACTAATTACGGATGATTTGTTCACCTAAAAGTATTTATTTACTGAAGGGAACGTTCCGCTATTTATCTTGTCTTAGATGTATTACTATTCTAAGAAAGAATTCGAGCAAACATTAGAGTTACTTCCCCTTTGAATGATGTATTCATAAGCAGTCTATCAGGGAGGTTGTTTCATTGGAGATTTGTCAACGACACAGCGGTGGCAAGCTTTTTGAAAGTACAAACATGAGTTTATGTATGTCAAGTGAATGCACTTTGCAGTTATAGCTAAGAACTAATCCAAAACAACCATAAATATCTGTGATATTATGCCTTTAAAGAATGAATGAAACCATCATAGTCATGAATAAAGGAGATTACTATCATTGTACTGTTTGCAGGAAATTTTGAGGGATGAAGTTTACTGCCAGATAATGAAACAATTGACAGACAATCGACTAAAGTAAGTGTTGTGAGATTATCGAGGAAATGCACAGTTATTATTAATGATCAGTATATTTAAGGCAATACCAATTTATTTAGTTGTTTTGAGGCAGGATTAACCAAACAAACTGGAGATTAACTGTAAATCAGTCTCAAACTTGTCATGAACATTAATAATTTTTCATTTAGTTCCTACAATTTATTGCTGATAGCATGTATTTATCCAAATTATTGCATGATCGCTGAATATTGATGAATGGAAAATCAATGAGGAAAAGTATTCTGCAGTTCACCCTTGTCACACATGCAAGCAGGAAAAATATTATGGTGAATCCATGAACAAAATATTTAAATTGGCCTGGGTTAAAACATTGATATTAATAATGGTTAGAATAATAAAAGTTATTTACACGTATCATTATTATTGGCTCATGGAAGCAGAGACTTAATGAACGTAGAAGTTATTTGATATTGTCTGCAAATTTCGTACAATTTGCATACCGGTAGTACAACAATTACAACGAGAAAAAGGTTCTGAATGTCCTATTGTCATAGTCGTCACTAAGAAAATCTTCATGAAAGAACCTAGAAAGCTACTCTAAACCCATATAGAAAAAGAAAATAATTTTATTCTTAATGTGTAACTCATATGAAAGCATGTCCTAACTGTTGTCCTACCACCACCACGTGCAGGACGAGTGAGGACCGTGGCTACGAGCTGATGTGGCTGGCGACCGGCTGCTTCGCCCCCAGCACAAATCTCCTCAACGAGTTGATGCAGTTCCTGCGAACACGGAAAAATCTCATCGGTCCAGACTGCATCAGCAGACTGAAGAAAACCCTGAGGTAGGACATTGCTTTAAAGGCGTACACTCACATATGGTCAACCAATTTAATAATCTTTAATTTCTACCTGATACTACTGGCATTTAATTTGTCTAAACAAATGTTGTATTCTGCTGACTTCATATTCTTCATGTCTCGATAGTTATCAATATTATTTGCAGATTATTTTATTTAATCATCTGTTATGCCTTTAAATCTTTCAATACAGCACATTTTTGGTACTGATGTCGGTATGTGTATCGGCCATTTAGCTGGATGTGACCAGGAAGGTTACCCCTTTGGCTCAGTAGAACCTTGGGACTCCTAATCCAGCAACTCGGATTCAAATGCCAGGATCAGCAGTGGTCCTGTTTCAATGGCGCCCGACGTGGGTACACTGCAACATACGCTTCTGTACTTGCAGGAACGGCACCAGGAAGTATCCGCCCCACCAAGTGGAAGTGGAAGCGATACAGTGCAAGACTACACAGATCCTACACAAGGTTTACTTCCCTGATGACACTGACGAGGTGAGCAGATGTGCCGGCTCTGTAGGAAACAATCTGTAGGATAGGAAACAGTTTAGGAGATAATCTGTAGATAAATTGTCAGAAAACAATATTTAGGAAACTATAGAACTTCAGGAAACAATATGTAGAAAATCATGAAACAATCTTAAGGAAACTATCTGTAGAAACTATCTGTAGGCTAGGAAACGAGATGTGGGGAATCATATGCATGTAAACATGTGAAGTAAATAATGTATGGGAAAGAATATGATTGACGCTATCAGAAAGCAATCTTTATGAAACAGTGTGTAGAAAATCACATAGCAATAATGTAGAAATATTCTGTAGGAAAATGTCAAAAAACAATCTATCTTTAGAAAATCAGAAAATAATTTGCAAGAAACAATATATTATGAAATAATGCCATCTTTGTTTATGAAATAATAACAATATGTATCAAATCAGCAAACAATCTTATGAAACAATGTCACCAATGGGGGTTCCATGAGATTGTTCTCGACCAATAGCAAACAGTTTTTCAGCCAATATCACGCTGTTCTCTCACAGCGTTAGGAAATGAGTTTGTCATTGACATTGTTCCTGGTCGATAGCATCACTGGGGTTACGAGATACAAGCGATTGGAAACGCTGTGTGTCTGTCCATGATTGTGTCTGTGCTCCACGTTGAGCTGACTTGTCAATTGTTCCAGGCATTCGAGGTAGAGTCGTGTACGAGAGCCAAGGACTTCTGTCAGAACATCGCTAACAAGCTGGCTCTCAGGTCCGCTGAAGGCTTCAGCTTGTTCGTCAAGATCGCAGACAAAGGTTTGTACCAACAATTTTCCAGTTGTGGGTTTCCTCCTGGCCAAAGCTAACAAGCCATGGTGAAAGGATCTTGAAAGTGACTTGTGGCAGAAATAAAATAAAAATATTTTAAAATTAATTTTGTGACATATGTACGAAAGATTCCCACACTGGCGTTAGAAACCTCATCCTTCTGGATTAGCCTCAGACGTGGCTCTTCAGGCATCTCCAGTTGCCTCTAGCATAGGGAGGGTTAAAGTCACAACGTACTATAACTCGCTATCTCTCTTCTCTTGTAGTTATCAGCGTTCCCGAGGGAGATTTCTTCTTCGACTTTGTCCGGCACTTAACAGACTGGATCAGGAAAGCACGGCCCTCCAGAGATGGTATGTTTTAGCACTGTCTCCTGTAAATGGAGGATGGGATGTAGCTCGATGGTTAGCTCGTCGGACTACAGAACCAAAGGGTCAGAGTTAGAATTTCTGCCCTTGGCTTGGATATCGTGAGTCTCCACAGTGAAGAATGCGACACCCTTTAATGAAGATCTCATGTCTAATATAAGACCATCACCCTCCAGTGAGGAGTTTCTTAGTAGAACGTCAGACTTTGGAGCCAAAGGCCCGGGTTCAAATCCTGTCTCTGAATCCCAGCATCAATATTCACTGATATGATGCGCTGTCTGTAGAATGGCAATGCAGTTATCATCCTTTGTCAGTTCTTAGCCAGTACTCACAGGTTTACTGCAACATTAAGCTCCACGGATGTTATGTGTTTCCTCATGCCCTAAACTGACAAGCCGTGATATAAGTGAAAGAATCTTTAAAGCAGCTCAAGTAAAGGTGAAAGTTCAAGGTTCAAATGTCAGTGCTCTGACCTTTATTTCAGGAGCTGTCCCACAGTTCACGTACCAGGTGTTCTTCATGAAGAAACTGTGGACGAACACCGTCCCGGGAAAGGACGTCAACGCCGACTTGATCTTCCATTATCATCAGGTGGGGAACTCGGACATTTATGAACCAACCAGAATTGCACTGTCATAACACTATTCTAATTTATTGTTTGCTTTTGTTATTTAAAAACCCAAACAATATATTATATATTCTCTATTGAAATGAATAGGCGCTGCAAGCGGGTCGAATTCTATTTATAGACGTACCCAGTTTACTGATTTTGGTGATAAGCATGTAGGTGAAATGTGCATGATTATTGTCTTTATTGTACCTTACGTCGCCTCATGGTTTACTACACATGAACCATGCTGAACAACACCTCTGAATCAAACAGAAATTTAAGGATACGATCCTTTGTAACGTTGTATTAAGATTTTCTTCGGATTTGTAGTCACTTCTATGCATAGACTTCTGTTAGCTTATCACCGGAATTCCTAGTTTTAAATGATACTCTTCGAAATTCGATGACCCACTTGCAGCCGCTATAAAAGTTTTTAAATTTCATTTTTTTTTTATATGAAAAAAACATTTTTGCTGTAGTATTAATTATAATTTTATTTAGTCACATTTTACTATATGTTCTGTTGATGTCACACAGGAGCTGCCCAAACTCCTCCGGGGCTACCACAAGTGTGCGAGGGAAGAGGCCGCGGTCCTAGGAGCGCTCATCTACAGAGTCAAGAACGGGGACAGCAAAAAGGAACTGCAAACTGTGGTGTGAGTATCCTGTGTTAGTCATTTCCAATAAGCTCTTACCTCCCTTGTTACGATTATCTCCCTTATACTGAATTTCCACTTCTGCTGCTAGTATCTGAGCCTGGTGACAATCAGAGACCGCTCCTTATGCATTAACTATATAATAGATCACACTATTGTGCTGAAGCAAGATGTGACCCATCTCTGTAACATTGGAATGTGTAGTACTGCGGCTTTAAGCAATTCTAATGTTGATTTCATTTTCAGTCGGAATTTACGAGAATTCCTGCCACAAGATATGGTTAAAAGTCAATCCCCAGAAGATTGGAAGAGGGTGAGTTGGCATATACTCACCAAAATACATTAAGGAACAGCAGATTGTCGTAAATCTGTTAAACATTCCTGCAGCGACGTTAAATTCCATAATCACTCACTATTCCAATTTGTCTGCAACTTCTTGATGAGTAGCTGTAGCCTATAGATGTTTTGAAATTTTTCGTCGTTAAAATAATATCAAGATAAATTTATGTAACCAACTTAATTACTTTTGTTGAGGATATATTATCATTGTGTGTTTTTGACAACATCGTAAACCTTTGACAATCCGACATTCCTGATATATATGTCAGATAAATCTTAAGGTGCCATTTTCTTTGTACAATTCTCCATTCTTGGGTATGGTTACACTGCGCAATCCTAGCACTATGACCGTCGTAACTTAATGTTAACGCTTGGGAGTTACGACTCGCGTAGCACTACGATCATTCTATGTAATGGTAACCTGGCAGGTTTAGAGATTAATTTTGTCATGAATCATATATTCACATTTCTGGTATGTTTTTTCAGGCGATGATCGCATCTTACAACCGAGACGCGGGAAAGAGTCAGGATGACGCAAAGGTCGAGTTCCTCAAGGTCATCTTCAAGTGGCCAACTTTTGGGTCGGCTTTCTTCGAAGTGAAGGTACGATAACTTGAGATCTTTCAATATAGTTGATCAGAATTCCAATTTCCATCAATTCTGTTAATTTTTGTTGTTGTCCCAACCGTAACACAACTCATGATGTGCTTCAAGGTGTTTGTTGCTGTTGGTGTTCTTCCCGCCACAAGCAGATATACTGAGATGTACAAGATCATGGAAACCTGGGCTAAATATGTCTCCTTTTATTTCCAGCAAACCACAGAACCCAACTACCCCGAGATACTGCTGATTGCCATTAACAAGAATGGTGTTAACCTCATCCATCCTCAATCCAAGGTGGGTCAACGCAGATTACTTCTTTACTAATTAATTAATTATCAAATTAATTGATTAATTGGCTTCGCTTTCAGATTACTTACTTCCAAGCAACTTCGACATAGAAAGACTGTTTTTAGGAATATTGAACCTCTTTCTATCTCGATACTGAGCAATTTTGTTACATTTTTAACTTCATTCTATTTCAATACTTAGTAAGACTGTGTTAAGGACATATTTTAGCTCCTTCTATTTCAATATTTACCCACAGTTCTATTACGGACATTTTGAAAACTTTTCTATTTTGATACTTAGCAAGACTGTAAAGGAAATTTAAGCTACTTAAAATTCTGTTAAGGACATTTTAAACTACTTTCTATTTCGATACTTAGTCCTTTGCTCTTTGTTACAGGACATCCTGGCTACACATCCCTTCACGAAGATCTCCAACTGGAGCAGCGGCAACACCTACTTCCACATGACCATCGGCAACCTGGTCCGTGGCAGCAAGCTCCTCTGCGAGACGTCCCTGGTTAGTACATCGTACACTTTCCTGACTTCGTCGCAAATGGCTGAAAAATTCCCACAGCAACGTCAGTGGTTTCAATAGGTGCCGGAATTGTCCGTCTATTTCAGAGTATTTCCCTAATTTTGCCGTCTACTTTCAATCTTGCTGATACTACTTTGAAGATGAAAGTATGATTTATGCAGGTCTTTTGCCTGTTTCTTTTGCTACTCTGCCACTGAAACCACTGGACGTTAAACTCCATAAACTTTCGTAACTATTTATAACAGGATAATAATAATAATAATAATAATAATAATAATAATGCATATTTATAACGCGCCTATTCCATGTCATATACATGCTCATGGCATTGCATAGAAGCAGATGAAGGATGGGGTAGCGCATATGGTAGAATGTTTGGTTTTCAGAGCTAAAGGACCTGGGTTTAAATCCTGTCCTGGGAGTCTCGCATCAATGTTCGCGAAGGGGCGGGTGGTCGTGCAGTGGTACAATGTTTGGATTTCTAAGCCAAAGGCCCATATTTCAAATCCTGTGGAAGCGCAATAGTCAAATGCTGATGATTTAAACCCAATCTCGGGAGCCGAGCATCTTTCTGACGCGATCATGATTAATACTAAAATAAAATTCAAAAATAAGACTATACCATGAACCTGTTTGCTGAAATTACAATTTCTGTATCATTCATGGAATATTGAACCTTCAACATCATTCACAACGAACCAACATAATGACGTTAACAATTATCTTTCAGCAAGCTATGAAGCTAACTACTTTTAACTACCAGTTTTTGTCATTCCCATGTCATTCCCATGTCATTCCCATGTCATTCCCATGTCATTCCCCATCAGGGCTCCGACATCATCACAAGTGTTTGTTTGTTTGTTTCCAGGGTTACAAGATGGATGACCTTTTGACCTCCTACATCAGTCTCATGCTGACCACCATGAATCGACCCAAGAGGCAGTAGCACCCGCTACCTTCCACCCCTCCCTCCTGGACAAATGGACCAGCCTGAGGTCGCACCCACACTACAGATTGCCAACCACCAGTCTAGTTTGCTTGGCTAGCCCCGCCCCCCTGACTAGCTCCACCCCCTGACAAGCTCCACCCCCTGACAAGCTCTGCCCCCTCTACCTTACCCCACCTTCAGGTTCAGCCCGGGCCCCCACATCACCATGTGGGCTATTTTTGCTCACCACGTTTCAGTTCACTCTCGATACGCAGGATCACCCTGGCTATTTATGCAGTTTTGTCGCATTCCTCGTAACCCACCAATTATTCCATAACCACGAGGTGCAATCGTCGTCAAGGGCAACAAGACAATAATCAAGGACGCGTGTCTATCATTCCTTATTATATTGTGTTATATCGGATTTTTTCTTTTCTTTTCTATTTAAGGCGTAATTTATAATGTAACCGTATATATTATACCTTTGTTGATGCCTATTTTGCTGCGTTTACACCCCCAGTTGCTGACTAACGTCATGGCTCCATTCTGTGTTGTGTTCTATATAGTCATCCGGTTTATTTATGTTCGTAAGAACAGACCGGTGGACGATTTGTTGTTGAAAATTTCTTCATGTTGAAATTATTTTGTGATATGCTCAAAATTTAATTTTGATATGCTAAACATTTTGTCTCCTTTTTTTTTCCCCCTCTCCTTTTCTTTAAAAATATCTCAAGAAGTGATTTGTTTTTTATTTAGTGAACAAATTAAAAAACCACAATGTCTCTCTTACGAATGTTAACATTTATTCCACTAGAATATACCCCTTTATTATATTTGATTAATATACACTAATGAAGCATCTAGCTATTAGATTTTTAATACTATTATTATCTTAGCAGGAGGAACAATAAACATTTATGTTTTTAAGCTTTACAGTGGGGAATAGGGTGATGGTCAATCTTTAGAACCTGACCAACCTTCCATATGATATGTGAAGATAAACTGAGATGTGCTGTGTGTATTGACAGTATGTGGCGATCAGAATTCAGTAATTCCTTGTAAAGTCTTGTCGTAATTTTCATTGTCATTTCAGCTTTTCCACTATTCCTTGTCACGGACGTTGAAGGCACTTTTTAAAAAAGATATGTGTTCTTTATAATTTGTATTTCTTTTAGGATTAATTTTTTTTAGATTAAAAAAAAAAAAAGTTGACTTAAATTAATTAAAAGTCATCAAAATAAATTCTCAAATAACAATATTTGCATCCAACATCTTCAACGAAGACTAGATATCATCCATCGCTGTGATGTCACAGAATTAATATGAGAAAATTGCGTATGACCCTCCAACTTGCCATGTGCAGTCACTTGGTATGCAAATACGGAGGTCATAATAAGTGTCGCCAACTGTCAATTCGCCATCAATCTCGTAATTCCTCATATGTACTCCTACAAACGAATACAACTTTCATGGATATATATATACTAATTATATCTATCCCTTGTAAAAGATTTTCACATTATAATATATATATATATATGTATTTGACTGTTCTTGAATCGAGTTGCCATGGCAACAAGAAACAAAAATATATATGGCCTGTTATGTATTCATTGTGGATTTGATCATATCAACATTGGTGCGAACATGAACTGGTAATTATGCATGGCAATGTGTAAGAAAGTTTGTAAATATAGCGTAAATAATTAGATAATCGTTTAACAAACATGTGTACATAACTGTATAGATTGTTCCATATGTATGTGTGTAACTGCTTGTAAACCAAGGTACTGACAGATAGATGGAAAGATGCCTACGGTATATAGTGAAGAGGCTTGGTACTAGTTCCCATGGTTACTGTAGTTGCCATGGTTACAATGATATATGATTATTCTGTATGTTAAACTTCACTTTTATATGTGGCAATAGCATTAGATTTTGTATCATATTTATCTAGGAAAATACTTTGACCATAGTATAATTATAAATACTAGTATTTAGTAAACGAACACAAATCGGCCAAAATTCAAGTTGGGGTGATTTGTATTGGTTCAAGTATATTGTACAGTTGTGTTGAATTCCATTTAGCAAGTTATGTCATGACATTAACTAACTATTCATTTATAAAAAAAAACGAGAGCTTTTTTTAGGGAAAAAATAAATAAATAGAGATAAAGCTTCAGAGATTATTTAGTGTTTTTTTTGTTTTTGTTGTTGTTGAGAATTTAGATAAATTTTGTGATACAACATCATAAACAGTTGCCAAGGTATCACAAAAGTTTATTTGCATGGAATAGCTATATGGTAGAGAACAGGCCATGTTCTGTAGGCTAATATTGATAAGTCGGGGAATTCCAATATCTCTGGATGAAACCACGCCAGGGTTAAATTTAGATTGGGAAAGGGCCATGATAGATGTCTAGAAGCTTTGACAAGTTGACATTTGGCAGAAAAATGTGTGTAGACTTAGTAAACAGGACTCGGGAGTAATTATAATAAATGTATTATGTCATAGCATTGCTATACCTGTAGATATATGACATAAAATTATAATATAATTATTCAGAGCCCTGTGGTTAGTTCGTCAGCATGACTCTGAATACTTATTATAACATTTTATATCTATATTATTACCGTAAAGGCATATGATAATTTTTTTTGGGGAATCTTTTTTTATTTATTAAAATCGGGGCCTTAAAAATAAAAATATGGAAATTAAATAACATGCCTAATATACTTGTGTAAAAAAAATCAAATCAAATTTACATACTTTCAGGTTAATGTTTGATCAAGAAATATGTCAACAAACCGTGATCGTATACCTTAAAATCTTGATATTAATGTATGGCATTAAATATTATTATAATTATTATGAGTCGCGTGCTTCGCTCATCCAATGAGATCTCGAAAGGAACCATAATATGTGCTGCAGAGAGAATGCTAAGATTCTGAGTGTCCCAGCAATAGTACTACACTACGTGCTGTCTACTTGTGTTGTTTTAAAGCTTGTTTTAATTGTATTGCCTTTCAAAGCAACAGATCTCACAGGTCTGGTTCAAATCCTGAACAGTGGATCCATCCGCCATTTATCTAAGATAATCCTCCTTAGTCCTGGTCCAAGAATCATTATCTCCGTTCCCAGAACCAAAATTCCTCCATCTACAGAATCCTCTGCCTCCGGTCCCCAAATCCTCTGCTCCAGAATACTATACTATACTGTTCTCAGAATTATCTGTTCCCAACATCCCAGAATCATGCTCCTCTGGTCCCCAAATCCTCTGCTCCGGAATACTATACTATACTGTTCCCAGAATTATCTGTTCCCAACATCCCAGAATCATGTTCCCAGCATCCGCCTTTCTATTGCCAGAATTCTCAGTCTTGTTCCCAGAATTATTCATTGCCAGATTCATCCTTCTGTTCCCAGAATCTTCTATTCAAGGGATCCTCTATCTGCAGAGGTTTCTAAAATTCCTTCATTAAGAGAATACCCTGTTCCAGAATCCTACTGTTCCCAGAATCTTCCCAAATCCCCTGTTCCAAGAATCATACTGTTCCCATGCCTGTATGTGTTCTACTGTCAACTCTTGTGTACTCATTCAATCAATCAACCAATCAGATCATTTTTCTACAGAAACTTTGACCAATCAGAATGCGTGCATGTATTCATTCCCCAAGAAAACAGACCAGTTTTAAAACCAGGGTATATGCGGAGAATTGTGTGATGTCACATCCTGTTTGTATATTTTGAAAATTGCAAGTGCTGAGTTCTACTCTGAAAATGTAGGCCAACATGACCGCCTTTTTTTGTGTTTTTTTTTCAGTGGAGAATTTAATTATTATTTTTGTTGCAATGTAAAAATCAAGTAACAAGTTGAGAGAAGATTAGATGTCAGAAGACGAGGTAGCGTTCTCTGTTCATATGTACAATGTTCATATGCAGTGATCATCATATGCAGTAATGATCACACAGTGATCTTTTGTAGTGATCATATGCAGTAATGATGATTACACCGTGATCACATGTGGTGATCAAATGCGGTGATCACACAACATTCACATGATTTTGAAAGTGTATTTTTGTAAAGTGATATTTACAGTTTACTACATGTGCTTTATATGCATTAACCCCTAACTTATACAAAGTAAAATATATTTACAAGGTATATTGCTGTCATATGCAAATTTTGTTTGATTCATATTCACCCCACTTTCAATATCTGCAACATTGATTTGTTTCACAATGCTGTCCTTTTTCAGTAAAAAGATTTGTTTGCAATACTGTTCAAGGTATATTTTTCTTAAACATATGACAATAAAATATCCAGACATGTACACATTCGGATCGTTTCTTGTTGTTATTAGTCATCGCAGAGCTTGTTTTTATTGAAAGTGAACGTTCACGAAAGTGAAAGTACACGAAAATGAAAGTACATGAAAGTGAAAGTACATGTATATGCATGACATTACATAATATGTTATACCTGCTATTGAATGATTTCAGCTAGAATAGATTTTCCAGAGAAGCGACAATACAGCGTATCTTGTTATTACAAACTAACCAGGGCGTAACTATTTCGTGTATGCCTACTTAGGCCACTTAAGGATTGTGTAAGACTAGTAGGGAACTGACAACTTGACAACTATCAGCGTCATTGAGGTTTCAAGTATACAATGGTCACTGTTTATCTATCCTACAGTGGTGAAAAGATGTTTGGAAGTGCAAAAGCGATAATAATTTATGCTATGTGCATGTATTTGCATTTTTAAATCCCAATTCAGGGTATATAGGCCTAGCCTACCTATATTTCAAATTATCCCTGTCAAATTATCCCATATTTATCGGAAAAGCGGATGCATCGCAGGAATTATTAACATATCGGCTGCACAAACGGAGTATAATGCACAATATGCTGACGATCGTATATTAATCATACCGATTTTGCGTTTATACTGCCGATAACTAAACACTGTTACTGAGTGCATGCATGGCTGTGTAGCGTTGATGGTTTCGGTAGTACAGGCCCTACTACAACTATGTGGCATATTGTCAACCACACATCATGGCAATTATACGTATGAATGTAAACCAAGCAGAAGGAACCTATGTTGTACCACAGGCACTTGAATCGGGCCATTATATTTTTTAATTTATATCTATATTTTTTAAATATTTTTTTTCTTAATGTACTTTTATTTAAAATATAATATGTACAAAAAAAAAGAATAAAAAAATTCAAAAAATCTTTTTTTTATTCAAAAACGCCATCGACGGCATATATATTAAAAAATATAATGGCCCGATTCAAGTGCCTGTGGCTCGACTCAGCTGTATTGGTTGCTATACGATAGCTAGATAGATGGCAAGCTATATATTTTGGAATGTTCGCAATATGTATCATTTCAAATGTTTGTATTAGGTATTGTCGCGAAACCAAGAAAAACATAATATGAAAGTATTGAAAATCAGTGGGACATGCGGAAAATGTAACTTGTTTCCCAATATAATTGTGTAGATAAATACAATATAAACCTAGACTACTTTCAGACAAAAAATACTTTTGACCATGAAATATCACACAGTGATCTCTTCAACCGGGGTGTAAGAAAATAATATATCATCTATGAGTACGCTTTCGATAGTAGTGGATTTGGTGCAATTCAATTATGATTGTCTATTGACGGATGTCCTGATGTCTCATATAATAATGTATCATTGACAATGGATCATTACGTCATACAATTGAACTGTTATTTGATCTTATTCACATAGTGACTTAATTTTAGACTTTACAAAATCGTAATATTCATTCAAGATAATTATGAATATGTTAATATATTCTACTAGATTGCACAGACGCCCGTTTTACCGGATTGTTCATGATAGCGCCCTCTGACGGACTGGGGAATATTCCAGTGTTCTGTGATATGGAGACGGATGGTGGTGGTTGGCTGGTGAGTTTGACAGGCAGACAGAGAATCTATAGACAATTGTCATTATTCGATAATAAATTCGATAATCAACAGAGTTGATTTCGTCTTTGTGTGTTTCTCGAAGCTGATTGGTTAAAACCAGGACTACTTTCCACCCTAGTTTCCACGCGCAAAACTTCATAACTAACAATGACGTGGACATGCGCACAACTAACAAGATTAACATGGACGTGCGCACGCTGGTGTGATCACTGTTTGTTTAAAGTGACAATATAGCATATGCGCATGCCATAGTACATCATTATTGTTTTTCTAATTAAATATTAATTAATAATCTACTGGAATAAATGTCTTTAAAAAATAAATAATGTGTTCCGCCCACTGCAATTTAGTTGTGAACAAAGAATTACGAGACATTGGTAGGGATTTCACGTTTGTTAAAAAACTGTTGTATATAGAATGGTGCTCGCAACTGGCAGGTGAAACTATTTGTAATGTGATGAATAATATAATTTCCTACTTTAGTAAATAGTCAGATTAATTTTTATATTTGTCTGTGAAATATAGTTGTATTAAAATATGTAATAACCGAATTAGTTACCTTTTATAAAAACGGTAAGAAGATTTTGTCATTTTCAGGTTCTCGTAAAGTGTCTTTTAATGTCACCATATCGTTCATTACACGTTGATTAAATAATTCCAGGTCTTCCAAAGACGGAGAGATGGATCTGAGAATTTTGCTCGGGTTTGGGACGATTTCAAAGCTGGATTTGGATTTCTAGGAAACGAGTTCTGGCTGGGTAAATATCTGTGTACTGTTATGTCTTTAATGTCATAATAAGACTATAGCACCCGATCGAAGAGTTAACAAACTGGGTATTCGTAGCAATTTAGCCATAGAAATAGCAATATGTATGTTATACATGGATACTAGGATACATGTATATGGGGCCGTAGATTACGACACTTTTCGAGTACGATTTCATGCTCAAGCTCAAATTCTATGGGGATTTGTGATAAAATGTTTGAAATGAGCAAAAGGTTGTATGCTACTCCAATCTTTTGGGTAATCTCGGGGTCTGGGGCCGTACAAGAATAATACGGACTAGCTAGTCTGTGGGTTAGACGGTGCTACTTAATGTATGGCTTAAATGTCATTATCATTCAGTTATTTTATTATTATAAATATATAGGTCTATTTTTCCTCTCAACAGCAAGGATAACTACATTCGCTGTTACTATGTCATATTTATTACGTCTATTTTAGCAGTGCATGTACATGTACGCTATTAAGCTGTCTGTGTCTGTCTCTTTCTCTCTCTCTTTCTATATCTCTCTCTTTCTTTCTCCCTCTCTCCCTCTCTCTATCTATCTATCTCCCTCTCTCTCTCCCTATATCTCTCCCTTTCCCTGCCTCTCTCTCCCTCTCTCTCCCTCTCTATCCCTCTCTCTATCTATCTCTCCCTCTCTCTCTCCCTATATCTCTCCCTCTCCTGGCTCTCTCTCTATCTCTTTCCCTCTCCCTCTCCTCTCTCTCTATCTCTCTCCCCTCTCTCTCTATCTCTATCACCCTTTATCTCTCCCTCTCTCTCTCTCTCTCCCCTCTATCTCTATCTCTCTCCCTCCCTCTCCCTCCCTCTCTCTCTCCCTCTCCCTCCCTCTCTCTCATTCTCTCTCTCTCTCTGTCCGTACAGTCTGTCTACTATTGTGATCGCCATATTAATTCCAAAGGACATCACGCAGATCTTCCTAAAACACGATCATGCTCCACTGTCACATAGGTAACGACTACATCCACCGTCTGACCTCCCAAAGGTCATACACATTGCGGATTGACCTGCAGGACTTCCAGGGAAACATGTGTTGGTCAACTTTTACAGATTTCCACGTGAATTCCGAGGACGATCTGTATAGAATAACCATCGGAGGATACACCGGCCAATGTGGTAAGAAGACGTCGAACACGTAATAAATCTATGTAATTATGATGGTGTATGACCATCCTCGAATCCATCTTTAACATCCGCCAAATAAATGTTAAGTAGACAAAATGGTCGGCGTTTCGCGGATGGTGTTTGGTAGGTAGAGTGATAATGTAAAATTGTTTCAAAGTAGTATTACATATACATGTATATTGCAAGCCGTGATATACTAAGTGAAAGAATCTTGAAAGCGGATCTAAACACCAATTTAAAAACAAACAAAAGAGAAACATATGTATATTGATCAACAACTCAACCGGAAAAGTTACCTTTTAAGTAAATGTACGGATATACTGAAATATTCTACGTAATTTCTACTCAGGAACAGAATGCTGTATACCTGACTAGATTATTGTACATAATTTTAATATCTTAATTAGGTATTTCATAACCTTTTTGACACCGCATTGTGAAGACATCGCCATGCATAATTATTATATGTATCTATGATGACATCAAGATTGTTTTAGAGTTTCAGCTAAAGGTAACTGATCATGATTCTGACAGAACATTTTGTATTTAATCTAGGTGATAGTTTATCTAAGGTCAGTGGAAATATGTTCACCACCATTGACCGCGACAACGACATCAGCAGCAGCACAAACTGTGCAGAGACCTACCCCGGTGGATGGTGGTTCTACATTTGTCATGATGCTCATCTCAATGGCCAATACAACAACACTGAATATGCCGCTGGCATATGCTGGGCGGACTGGAAAGGATTGCACTATACTCTGAAGGCGTCCGAGATGAAGATTCGTCCTAGATAGGCCTGGGGCCCGATCCACAAAAAGATTTTATCTTTAAAATCTATCGTAAACCTATCACGAAAGATATATTCTTAAATCGTACAACTGATCCTCGTATACGACCCATCCCCCACTACATAAACAAACCAAATGTTTTGGAAGCCTTATAGTGTCATAAGAACGAATTCACATGTTTACAGAACATGAACTACAAATTAAAATACCCATTTGGTACAATATCGATTTCACCGTCCGATGCCGATGATTATTTAATGACGAACATATGTTCACTCAATGGAGGATATATATACTCTGCAATACCACATATATTCTATGATATATCATATAAAAAGGCAAGTAAATCCAGTATCAGAATGTTTGTTTAATTTACTCATTAAAGAGATATGACCTCTCGCAAAGAGATATGACATGAAAAGTTTCAAAACAGTTCCTACTATATATTTTTAAGCATGCTACCTACTTGATAAAACCAGTTCCATGGTAATATCTTGAATAATCGCAGCGTTATGCTACATACCGACTCCGTGGTGTAAAGCTTTGAGCGCCCGCCCGGAGTGCGGAAGATCGATGGCTCAAACCATGATCGCGTCATACCAAAAGACGTTAAAAGATGGGAGTTGTCGTCCCCCTGCTTGGCGTTCAGCATTAT
>JAVCKZ010051134.1:0-17677 GCA_034780755.1 Lepetodrilus elevatus
TGTGTGTTTGTGTGTGTGTGTGTGTGTGTGTGTGTGTGTGTGTGTGTGTGTGTGTGTGTGTGTGTGTGTGTGTGTAGCAAGGAGACACATAATATATTACACACACACACATGCTTTGGTTATCCCCACATTTTCTTGAGATCTCCGAAATGACCAATTGATGCAGCACCCCACTCATCCCTACCGCCCCGCCCCGCCCCCCGCCCCCTTCTCGTGCCCACGGTGTCCCAGTTATTACCAGCTAGTACACTCAATAAATTATATATACATATATTTTCTGGACAAACATATACTATGTACAGACTATGTCATCACTAGTACCACAGAACATCCGACACGTGCAAAAGTACATCCATAACACAGAGGACTCCCTTCTAACGGGAACCGGATCTTTGTTTCCGCACTGCCGTCAAAATGACCTCTAGCATTAAGAAAATCACAACCACGATACAAATCTTTCACGGAACGTGTCCAATACAGCGAGAGCTCGCAGCTTTTGCTGGGATTTGTCTTGTCATATAAGTGAATACCATCGTTCACATTCTCTTTGACACACCAACCTCAACACATGCTTTTGTTTCCGTCCCGACACTATTCCGCACCGAAATACGAGTACAGTTTGTCTATTCCGCACCGAAATACGAGCTCTGCATCGAGTACAGTTTGTCTATTCCGCACTGAAACACGAGCTCTTCGTGGAGTAGGCTACAGTTTGTCTATTCCGCACGGAAACACGAGCTCTGTATCGAGTACAGTTTGTCTATTCCGCACTGAAACACGAGCTCTTCGTAGAGTAGGCTACAGTTTGTCTATTCCGCACTGAAACACGAGCTCTTCGTGGAGTACAGTTTGTCTATTCCGCACTGAAATACGAGCTCTGCATTGAGTACAGTTTGTCTATGGGGTTGATGATCGGGCCGGAAGCAGGGATATGAGCGCGTCCGTTGTTATCGTTCATCAACATTTGATCAATGGCCTCGGTTCCTTCTTCCATGGAACTCTCCTGATACATTCCTTCCGGCAGACCCTCCACGGAAAACATGCTGCCTGAAATGGAACGAACACACCGGTAATCAAAGGGTTAAAATAATCGCGGATCTTAATGCAATTAACGAACACACAGGGGCTAAATTACATCCATGGATGCGTTTCCCGAAACTGTCGTACAGTAGTGAGCCATGCTTTTACTATAACAGGAAGTGACGTAAACTTCAATTTACACCCGTACTACAGAAACGCAGGTATGGCTTTAATGCAATACATGAACATACGGGTGTGCAAATTATGCGATTTTTCTCGTCATAAAACATTACTTTCATAATTAGACTAGTTTCAAGTACTTTGTGGCTTATAAATTATTTTCAATATTTTGCGAAATAACGGATTTGTTGTGATCTAATGTTATCGGTTATGGATGTCTTCTTATTGTTCCGCCTCTACTCTTTCTAGTGCAGTCGTTCAGCTACGCCTTGCATGTCGAACAAAAGCATTTCAACAATAATATCTGCCTTTTTTCCCACCCGATTTTGTAGAGATAAACGTGGGTGTTCTAAATAAAGCCGCCACAATATTTCAACAAATTATTATTATTTTTTTTTTTTCGTGGTGACATAGTCGACATCCTGTGAACAATAAACAGACAAATTGCTTACCTTGATGATTCCGATGTTCAAAAGGGCGATTCTGTCCCGAATACTGGTGATTGTCGTTCATTGGAGGTAAATCTAGAAAACAGAAATTGTATATATTGTATTTTATGATCACTCAGTATAATGGGACTACTACATAACATGTACCGAGATCGTAGCACTACATATCGTAGCACTACGAAACTTACGATAGCCGTACCTCCTGGACTGTTTATGAGTGTAATTGAGTGTAGCGCTATGATAATTGTTTTTCTTATTTTTTTGTTTGGAAAGGAGCTCGTTAAAAATATTTATTAATTAAAATCATAAAGAAAAAGGAAACCAAATGAAATCCCGCCACAAAAATAAATAAAAATTACAACACACACACACAGAACCTTGAATTATTTAGATTTAACAATACAATATAACGTTAATTTTAATTAAAAATACAACACAACGTTAATTTTCAATTTGTAGAAAATAAGGTAATAAATATAAAATGTAACAAATTAAATTAGAGAGAAATAATAATAAAAAACAATGAACATGTGATAAGTCTTGATAGATGTTAATCAAAATTACAAATGGCGTCTTATAAGAAAAGGAAAACAACGTTGAAATATATTAAAACAAGAAATAAAATATTCACTAACCATAAATGTACTCACTGGTCAACACACTCTCGTCACTGTCTGGGTTCAAGCCTCCGTCTGTGAATAAAGTAAACATTCATTGTCAAATATATTCATACTATTAACAATTGTAGGCCTACCACTAATACAGCACTACGGTTCTATATATATATATATACCCTAGTCTAAACCAGTTGCACTTACTTGCCCCATCAACGCCCGGGGGAGTATGTAACCCAGATTCGATATAGACGACCGCCAGCGTAGACATTAATATTTACTTTTTAAAATACATGCTTTTATCTTCTTAGAATTTGGTCTGTTTATATATATACTATTGTATATTTTTAAACCAAAATATTCAAGAAAGTAGCCTAAATGTAAACAGGCATATAAATCGGAATTTTAAGCTTAGCTTTAAAACCGGAATTATTTGGTTTAGTTTCAAAACTAAGCCTGTTCCGGTTGTTCGTGATCAGGAAGAGATTAATCTACTCCTCCAGTAACTGTGTGTGGTGGGAGGTAGAACAAAACAACCGTTAAAAAAGCCCAGCAGATTTTAAGCTAGCACAGAGAAAGCCAAGGACGCTATGCAGGTGCAACTCTTGAACAACTCGCCTGCTAAGTTGTATTCATTTATTAAAATACGTTAACCGGATGATTAGCTATATCACCTTCAGAGCAAATGGACCATGCTAATTTTCAGCGCAATGAGAACAATATATCACGGGGAATAAAACTAAATATTCACCGGAAGAATCACTGTCGTCTTCGGATTTTTTCCGTTTTTGAGATTTCTGAGATTTCTTGCCCTCGCCATTGTTGTTGTTGTTTTCCATGTTCTGCTTCCGTGCAATCTTTTTCACCTAATTGAAAAAAATGAAAATCGTGAATTTAATATCAAACAATGCAGCATACCAAGAATACGTATATTTACTACTGTTTATATACTATAATACGTTTTCGTATTTTCCTTGTTCGTTTAGTCAATTCAATTTCAATTTAGAGTAGGTTCATGTTTTTGTAAGCTGCGCAGAGCGACTGACAAAGGACGTACGAGAATGTACGAGAGCACATGAACTATTAGCATTCAATTGTATGACGTCATCTATGGAACCTCCACATTAAATATTAACATTGCCCCTTTAGGCTGCATAGGTTCTTAGTATGTATAAATATACAAAACTAAAGACAAAATTGACTGCAGGTGATCGGGACTGTCTAATTATTAGAATCAATCATTAATTCCGTTGTCTAAAGAAATGGACGAGACTTCATTAAGAACATGGAAACAGTCATTAATTTTAGAATTTTAGGTCATTGAATTTAGGTTGTTCTTATAAATACACATTGTTGTTATGATTAGATTCACGTTGTTATTATGCGCTGAATAACCTACACAAGTATAAATCATGACAATTCACAGTTATCAGAGTAAAATTGTGGTGCTTGAAGGTGTGGAAAAGAATTTTACCTTTGCTCTCTGATTTTGAAACCACACTTGGACAACCCGTACGCTCAGCCCTGTTTCTGCTGCTAACGATTCTCTCACCTATAAAATAAAGGATAGTCAAAATAAAAATCAAAAACATTTGTATTCCGTAGTTTTATATTCATGTATAAGAATGTATCGGTATCCAACTATGCTTAGCATTGTATGGAACAATTGGATTATTATTCATCACATGACACCTAAATCAAACATTTCTTCTTATTATATTTTCTAGAAATCACAGATTAGTTCGCATATAAAGCGAAATTGTATCTTTCTATGTAATTATATGAAGAATTGAAACTGTTAATACATGTACGTTATTCTTCGTAATTACATCAATTACTTAGATATTAACAAATCCATGTTTCCTCCTATCCCAAACTGACAAGCCGTGATATAAGTCAAATTATCTTGATAGCGGCTCTAAGTAAACTTAAATTTAATTAAAATTAAAATTAAAAGAAATCCAACCAGGTCTCGAGATTACGACTTTTCTCGAGTACGGTTTCGTGCTCAACTTAAAATGTGTATGAAGTTTGGACAATTATTTCAACGATGGTCATGACATAGCTACGTCTTTGCAACCGTGAATAAAATGTCCATAGGAGGCTAAGACATTTATCGATGCATAAAATAAAATAATATAAATTCGATTCTAAATTCGGTGAAAATGAACTCCTACCTTTCGACATGGCTTAGGGTTGACTTCAAATGATTGTTTGAACTTTCGTCGCTGGCTAGTTGTCAGTATAGTTCTGGGTCGTTTTGGTCCCTTGTTTGGAGCGTCGTGACCGTCTTCGTCAAATCCGCAGTCACTGGTGTCACCTGTAGATATAAACACATGAACACATGAACACAAGAACACATGAACACAAGAACACATAAACACATAATACATGAACATTATAACGTAATCGCATGACGCATGAATTATTATTTTTAAATTGTCTTATATTTTGTGTTACCCTCACGAATAACTGGTGAACAGATGAACACATGAACACACGACACCGGGGAAAACCTGAACATATTCGACACACGCCTGTAACACATGATCGCAGGTTGCACGACCAACAAGAATAAAGAAGGATTGCAAAGATTTAATTAATTTGCTTTTATTTTATTTTCAGAAAACTTTTTGTATCATTACGTTAGTTCCATTTGAATGAATAGGCGAGGGTGGTAAACGAACCTTTGAAATTAAATCTCTTTTTTTTTTGTATACGCTACGTAGGGAGCCACTGGGCCTTGTTATTAAAGGATGACATCCAAACATAACTTCAATACATTCTACTATTCTACTTACACTCGCTCTTTGGACTCATGGACATCATGCTAAACTCTTTCTCGAAATCCTGCCTGCAAAATAGTTGTCCGTCTTTCACAACAAACTGATCTCCTTTCTGCAAAGTGTGACCGCATACGACGCACACGAAACAGGGCACGTGATAGACGTAGCCGACAGCTCGCATAACCAGTTCATTGGAGGGTATCGTCTGTAGACAGCCATTGCACTTTGCTCCAAAAGTTCTGAAATACATAAACAACCGTTAATGTCTATGCCATGATGGAATGTTCACACTAATGTTCAAAATATACTGCGCGTTCGGTGTTCAATTCAAAATTTAGACAGTTTCAATTTACGATTGACAGCTCTGAATTCCAAACAGAAGACCTTTATACCCTAAATATATGCAATATTTATAATACTAGTACTATTAATTAAAAAATACAATATGTAGGCCTAACTATATCCTACTATGCACCTAATCGTGTGATATCACATGTATTAATATGTTAAAATAGAAATATAATGTATTTTAGCATGGATAGGTGCAGCATGATTGTTGTATAGTACAATGTTATACCAAGCAGGATATCGTCCTATTGGTCCAATCAATATTGAAATAACCGTGGCTTAATTAATAATTACACATCGATGCGGATATTAAAAAGTCGGAGGTACGTATACGTTGTAGGGCGCCCCGGAAGCACCTGTATCTGAATTAAGAGGGGTGGAGGGGGTGGAGGGTGGTGAGGGGTGGTGGAGAGGAGGAGATACGACTACAACAATGGGACAACGCAAAACTATTTCCGATCTCTACCAACCGTGTATTATCCTATTCTTCCCTGTCTGCGTTATAGTTAGTTTATACAGACATGCGTTAATGAAACATACTGAACACAAAACGTGTTAGTAATATTCACATACACAGGGAGACACACACATACAAACACACCAGATGCATATTAGGCTGAACGTGCAAATTGCCTCTCACAAAACAAATCCAATATATTTCTAAACTCGGAGGTTATTTCTTCTATTCCACTGGAATCGACACCTGCTAATGATCAATACACACACAGAATGTATGATAATAGGAATACAGAGCATCTGCTTGGCGACAATTGAAGGAATCTTCTCACGTTATGTTTAGAACCTAATTTTGTATGTATTTTCGCAATATCAGATGCCCACTCATTGGGTAAGTGCACGCGGACAGAGCACGATTATTGTGAATTGATGCGCGCTATATAAATGCACATCTTATTAATATTATTATTATTATTATTATTATTATCCCTAACACTTATTTCCCTTAAAACATTCATAGTTGGAAATTAAGTAATACTTTTTACAGGACTAAAATAGATCACCATAGAGGTTACACACTAAGACGAACTATGTTAATTTACCCCACGCACACCCCTCCGTTTGCATCATCCAGTACGCATCAATTAAACGGTCATTAATAATATTTTCACACAAGATGCGTCATATTGTAAAACTTCAAGGATTACCCCGCATAATGTACGAAACCCACGTGTCAAACCCGAATCTATTTATCGTCGTTGACAAATTCACTCCGGTGTGATATGACTACTGCTAAGACCAAGGTCAGTTATAGCTAGGTCCCGCGGTGCTGTGGCGGACAACTTCTGTGACTTTTCCAACACAAAGCTTTCGTGTCATTTATCATAACTACCCCGGAGAACTACTAAAATATTTGACCATGTCTCTATTCAGCTAAGCCATATGCGATATGCCGCGTCTGTGATAAATTGCATATCTTCTATCGAAATTCCTGATAGTTTATGCATTGGAGTTGGTATCTCCTCTCAAGCCTAGCACGTTTGGTATGGATATCATCCGTGTTGCTTGACAAGTCGTCAGCTGTGGCAAGAGACAACTCGACTCATCGCCATACTCACGTAACTAATTAAATTTGCTTTACGAGATAAGTGCGTATGTTAATCGAATTACGCGCGCTTACGCTGAGATAATAAGGAAATAAAATGCCTGATACAGTAAAACACATACTTGAATAATTAAAAAACAAATACAAAGAAACAGATCTACGGATAAAAGATTACAAAAGGTAGTATATTTGAACATAAATGGAAATAGAAAATTAGTGTGCTTACTGCTTACGCAGTGGCCCGTACCTAATTTGTGTCTGTGTTTTATATATTTAAACAAATGTTTTGTTTGTTCTTAAAATAAAGAATTAATAAACGTAGTATAAATGAATACGCATACGGCGATTAATAAGTGTATGACATTTAGGATTCATCAGTGTCGTAATTTGAAGACGAGTATGACCGTCAATGATAAATATGATCTCCCCGATATGCCTGGATGCAGGGATGTGTGGTAGTTAAGCACAGAGTGACACACGACTATTATAACCCGGAATATTAACAGATAACCTGCTGGTTAGTACTAATTTTTCTCATGAATAACCGCGCCGTATCGTATTTTTCCGGGCAAAAGAATTAAGGTCCTCCAAATTAAACGGACGCGAGCTACAACCGTACGCAATATTAAACTGGCTATGTTTATATATTATTAATGTATGTATATATTTATTTATACGTTTCCGAAGTCCTCGCTAAATACATCGGCATCACACATTCATTAATCGATACAGTAGATCTATATGTATGTATATTTACGTATGTTTCCGAACTCTACATTTGAGGGCATTAGATTACTACGGCCATGTCTACTGAATGTCGACATGATAAGAGCAATGGGAAGGATTATGTTAAACGTTTCTTTAGACAGAATATTATTATTTAAGCCTTCGATGGCCGTCTGAGAAGTCTACGCATGTCCGTCCTACCATAAATTAGGAAGAATCGCCGGATAAAAAACAAACTGAAAGAAAATAAATTCTACAAGTTGTAATGACCGTTCTGCGAACTATCGCCCGTGTCTCCCGCCGTTCTGTTATCGATTAGAACGTAATTAAATTAAATCCTTGGGGAAAACAATACCGCGCGTCCACGCACTGTCATCTTGTCATTATTAGTCAAGACGTCGTCAAAGAAACGGGCAATATCGCCGCGGTGGGTTTTTGCGCGAAACAAAATGTCCACAGATGGTCCGAGTACATCACCTTGGCGACGCGCCATCAGCGAAGCATATTGACACGCCGAAACGTTATTACTTTGCCATCGTTAACGATGACCTGTCAACTCGTGTCATATCCGGTAACCAAGGTATAGGGATACGTCGCGATGAATGGTAGATGAAGATTTCCAGCCGAATGTATTGGTGCCAATATCGCTGGTGCGGACGGTCCGGGTTTTATGTGGGCTCGCCTTCATCAAACGCTACCCTCGTCCTTCAACACACAGAGAGATATTGGATCCCACATCCCCTGTCATCTCATGGACTGGTGTTTATTAAATTCTGCCGATCATATCGGCCATTGAGCCATGTACGTTTGGCAAAATGTAATAACGTGACACATTAATACTGCTATGAAAAACGTTTCATCAATTTAAAGGAATCGAGTTTCTTGGGACAATTTTATGAATTCTTCATGTGATGTTACAGGAATAATTTTCTTGAGTTGTGTCAAGTGAGAAAAACGCCGATTTGAGGTATCATTGGCAACGCTGAACAGCGAAACACGTTACATATGTCTCCATAGATTAGCTTGGACATGTTACTTAGAGCTTGCCCAATACAATATTCAACCAAACGAAACATATGATTAACATCACGATAATAATTTAGAACTCACTCTCGATACGATCGTCAAATATAAGCCTGCTTTGAAAGCAATTGAAGAACGTAAGATAGGATTCATCTATGAAAACGAGACCGGTTTATGACAAAAGTGAAAGCTGAAATATTTAGGCTTGTCAATGTTTATCTCAACACGTAGACTACAGCAGTAAACGCCCCACCTAACGTACAACTTGAAATGGTGATTATCGTTGTAGTCTAATCCCACCTACTTCAAGACGATCCCTCTCCCTCCCCCTTCACCCCCCCCCCCCCCTCTCCTCGCCCAGAAATCGGAAGCCCGGATGCCCAGGTCCGAATCCGTCTACACACTCTGTGCTTTCCTTTTCGCCCACCCGGCTATAATATACTGTAATGCTCTATCTAGTCGTATCTCGGATTCTGCGCCTATCAAGGATCTAACCGACGGCGCTCGCCAACACGGTCTCGGAGAGATAGTCAAGCGGGCGGAAGCTAAATCATTGCCTCGGCTTTGTGCGGACGTTTGTATATCATAAATATCTTCCAGCGTTCAACCCTCGACTTGTCGAACGGCCCGGGTATACGGGGTCTTGTCACATACATTTCCCGTTAAGATATAACTTCAGAGATTCACTGGTAGATCAAAGGAGTGTCTAGGCCTCGAGTAAGACTCGCACAAACACATAAACACGTTTTACAGACTTTTGAAGCACGACGTGGAGACTTTTATTACATAATGCGGGTGTGCACAGCTCTTTTACTGGAACCAAATCGTAGGGGTGGATAAAAACACAGACACCGCAAGTCGTGAAGCATTGTAGTGCGTACTGTATGACTGAACATATCAGCTCCTTACTTCAAAGTGAGAGGAGAATATAGATATTCTCAAGATCACATTATACTCGTAGAAACGCATATTATTTAAAGGATTGATTTAGAACTGATAACAACAAACGGTACTTAATTTATTAACAATAAATACAGTTTTAATATTTGTATTACATCACACAGATAACATATTTAACAGAATAAGATAAACCTTATTTTTATGAGAAATACCTCCATAATGAAGTAAATACAATTAGAAAAATAGGATATTTTTACTCATCGGTAAAGTGAAGTTTTGTGCATTGATTTCCCTATGCTAAATTTGCACCGGATGATCTCTCTGCTTATATGTACTCAATGAACCCGAGCATTTCTCTTCACAAAATGGACAAATCCAGATCAGGACTGTTACACAATGCGCATTCTGCAGCATTCAGTTCGGGGATTATATCCCCCAGTGTTGGGCGCCATTGTTTCAGCGGCAACCAAGCGAAGTCTGCCTATTCAGACGCTGTGTTGTACATCCAGAGAGACCACCTCGGACTTAATGGCGGGAATTACTGTCCACAAGAGTTCTGCATTTGAGAAGTCAGTGTAAACGTGTCTCGTTATACAAAGATGTAACACAAATCGTGAATTTGTATAAATGTCGATTCAGCGACAATATGGCCGGCTGAGGCTGTATCTAATCCTTTCCGCCTGTTTTCCGTCACAACACGGACTTTTGAGCGGTTCAATACCGGCTCTAGTACAATTATGCAAATACTAAGTGTTCAATAAAGACACAATTAAGCCCCTTGCACGGATGTGTATGAAGCTATGATAGGAATCAATTGCACAAAGAGTTCTGTCTTTTGTCCGCCAACATGACCACATGGAGACAGACCAAGGGTCCAGAACATCCCAAATCGTTCAAATATCGCCAAGGTAAAAGATTCAATTTATTGCAGCCAAGCGTTCGGCCCCTTCTCAACATTAACTGTTTATTTGTCAAGAACGTGGACATCAATTGATTCTTTTCATTAGACTAACTCCCTAATCAAAGACTCGGTTATACCGGACTCTGTCTGTAAAGGATGTTATCTGCGCATCGTCCCATCCGACTAGACCGTTGGTCCTCAATAGCAAAAATAGTGCCCCTATCATCTCGCCGTTTTACCCTTTTGTTAACACTGATGAACAATTCTTCCAGTCTGAAAATCCGGTAGTTCGCTTAAATAGATGCACATGGGGAAATTTACATGATAATACTGAATTTACCATTCCGTCAATTGAGGGCATTCCGCAAATGTTCTGCAGCCATTGTCTGTGAGCACCTGCAGTCGGAACGTTGGAACAAGGACAATTAATCGTCAACAATGTGCAGGCTTCCAAGTGTCTGTTTAAGGGGAAAATCTGCATTTGTAAAGCAATTCATCCAGGAAAGGAAGACAAAACGTTCAGAGATATTGCCAGACAGCCATCAGATATGGCTCTGTAACATTATGCAGTCCAACACTTTAGAACAGTGATGAGCACTGCAATTCTAGCTAGATTAATGATAATTCTTTTAGTGTTTTTATTATTCTAGCTAATAGCAATTTATACTGCTTCAAAGTTCTTATATTGTATTTTTATGTAATATAACAAAATTAATTAAGTATACAGTACGAGGTTGTTTCCCCCATAAAAATAAAATAAAATAATTTTAGTTGGTTATTTTACATAACATTTCATCTTCTTTTGAATCGTATTCCCGCTCGTCTCTTCATAACCTAGTTATTTATTTTGTTATTCAATTCGAATATGTTAGACTATCAATTTATTTGAGAGAGATAGGGAGAGAGAGAGAGAGAGAGCATTAGTTTGTACATAGCAGAAAGTGATATTATCGAGGGTATACTATCACACATACACGACGAACAGGTCGTCACTGCTCAGTCCATCTAAAATCGTTTTCTATAAACTTCATCTGTGTATAAATTAACACTACCCCCAGCCACCGTGCGACAGATGCTACCTCGAAGGATGACACGAAATAATGGACGTATCGAAAACCGGTGTCAGTTACTAGCAGTCTGTGGAGAATATTGACAGGTGCCCGGTTTTCGTGATTCATATCCACCTGTAAGGCACTCCTGTCAACTACAAGATAAAATTGACACCAGAAATATGTTACCGCATGCCACGTGCCAAGTCCATGAAAATAACCGCTGTGCAAACCGATATGAGTGATAATGTATATATA
This sequence comes from Lepetodrilus elevatus, assembly GCA_034780755.1. Classification (NCBI taxonomy): domain Eukaryota; kingdom Metazoa; phylum Mollusca; class Gastropoda; order Lepetellida; family Lepetodrilidae; genus Lepetodrilus; species Lepetodrilus elevatus. Next base: position 11,816 of record JAVCKZ010051134.1, read on the forward strand.
GTAAGCGACGTATATTCATTTTCAGTAAATGTATACGATTATAGAAATAACATTCAGTCCTTGGTAAACCATATCCGGAATTTCAAGATTTAAAAAATATGGAAATATTATTATAAATATTTTCTATTCTACTGTTTACTGACTAACGGATTTGATTATGGCTATGTGTCAATACTTATTAATAATCGTTTAAGATTGTATGTATCACGTACATGAATAAATGTTAGTAAAATATTTCAATGAAGTTAAGTGCTTCCATTAAATTGTCAGAATTAATAAAATATGTACTCAAAATAAATTGTCAACTCACTTTAATGTTTAGTAAGGAACTATTTACTATTATACGTGTCAAGTATAAATTACACATTGTTATATAGTATTAATATAGAACAAACGTATTTCAACCCAAATATTGAACCTACAAAATTAGGCTATTTTGATCGTCTTTTAAAAGAAAAATATATCAACTTAAATATTTACGGTGATAAAATGGCTTTATACAAATATAAATTCTAGTTGTAATTTTCCTTTAAAGTTAATTCAAATATTGTGTTTATAATAAAAATCGGTGATGGTATGAAACCTGGTTTGAAGAATCACGAAGAAGCATAAACAGATATGTTTAAAAGCTTTCTTGCCCGCCAACAAAGGTATATCTATAAAGAAGCTCGGTTATCTGCATGCTAGTGGGCCTTTCTCCTTCAAGGAAACGCGAAAGTAAATATTTTCAAGACCCATCGACAAATGTTCTATGAAACTTTTATGGCTGCGTCGCTTTGAACTTTTAAGTTGTAATGTTTTCCTTAAAGCCGAGCGAGAGTACGGTCAAATATTGTATCTACCCGCTAAAGTGCTTACTTGTTTCCCGTCAAATTTTTATGCCATATTTTACGGCGTTGCAGAGAGAAGATATGATAGCGTTTCATAGGGTAAAGTGATTTTAATGTATGTTTAGTAAGCTCCGGCTATGTAAGCCCTTTTTGTGCAAGGGCACTTTCTCCGCTTGAATAGATAGTCAATGAAGTGGGTCTCAACAGCGCGCCGAGGACGTACGTATGGCGAGTGGAACGGGGCAAATAAATCACCACATGCGCTTTTGTGGCTCGGTATAAATCTCCAGGCGATATAGTCGTACACTGATCGTCCGCTCAGATATCTCGCGTCCCCGCTTCTCTTAAAGGGGTACGAGATAAGGGGTTAAAATCACTAGCGAGACACCGTGTGTATGGTTCCTTCTACTAGATGTGCATAACTCTGTTCACTGTATAGCTCCCTCAGATACAACCATAGATTCCCAGCGCGGAAGAAAACAAACCCGACTGGCCAGATACAGGTCTGGTTGTAGTAGGAGTGTGCACCGAAGCAATCTATAACCCCTCTCTGTGAGTAAAATACACGGCTATTGTGATCCACGTCAAACGCATTCATTTGTGTCATTCAAACTCTTCTTTTGACGTCAATTGTAACCGGCCATGGATTCTGACTACTTGTACCCTATACCTTCACACTGCCACTGACTTCATAGTCGAGCCATATCATTTACACATAGATTCTCCCTTTATTCCTGGGAGTAGGTCTTGCCCCGGCCTGCCCTCCCTCCCCAGAAACATCCCCCCTCGGGTGCTACCCCCTAATCTGGGTTTTCATAGTCGCCACCAGATCAAGCCTCCCCTATACGTTTGTCCTCAACACCTGCAAAGAAAAACAGTCTCGCCCCGACACAAAACAGAGGATTCTGGACGGCAGCCCCACACACTGTATCCTTTCTCTATTCAATCTTGGCATCAATGAGAGTTTTTCACGCATATTTCACGGCTAATTCACAACGACTCTTTTATCCCCGTGGAAGCAAAATAGACTGATGTCGCTAGTTCAGTCCTCTCAGTAAAATTCTTCATGCAAATATGCCCATAACGTTGTACTTTCATGTGAAAAAGAATGAATACAGAATTGAAAAGACAAAAAAAACACGGCCCACAAAAGGCGTTGGATCTATTGACATGCATATTTCCACCCACAGGGGCGCTAGCAGGAAAGACAAGTAGATTTCAAAAAAGTTATGTTAATTAAGACAACCTATTTGAATTCAGTCTAAATCTTGTATTGTGTTATTTTCTATTGATTTTCATCAAACTGATTTTACTTGGGCAAATATTTAGTATGTGCCGACTTAATTACCTCGTGTGTGTGTTTCTCGTGACAATGTCGGAAGGATATGTTAGAACCCGTGATATTGTGTCGCGTAGTCCTCGGAGTTTATTTACGTGTTCATTTCCTGCAATGCCAATATTATTTTGTTACACTTTGCATTTCGAATTTAAAAGTATTTCGATTTTTCCACGTTTTACTTAAGTATTATTTTGAAAACATTCCTATATTCAATATTAAATATATCCATTATTAAAACTATTTTATCTGGTAAAAAACAATAATAGGAAGTATGAAGTGTCTTAAAAAACAAATAGTACTCAAGTACAATAATAATCCACACACAAAAGTCCACATTCATATGCATATATGTTGACAGTAAGTCTATTTTTGAGTGGAAAAAAATCCAAAGCGACTTATTATTAAGCTATCAGTCCATCCCAACGGTAGACCCTTCTACCACAACAGCCTCCAGCAGTTAAATGAGATTCAATGTCGAGCCGAGATCTGTCAAGCCCAAGCATTCAGGGAGAAGATTAATGGTGTGAACGCTGCCAGACCTGCAGACTGCAAGTCAGAGTTCGAACCGTTCGCTCCTCTAAGACAATCCAAACCTAGGGGGGTCATTTGAATTTTATTGAAAACTCAGGCAAACTGTTCTGAATGCTCTCGAGGGCTTTGAAATAGTGTGTCGTTTATAGCTGGCGTTGTCGTTGTGATGTCATTAGGGGTATTAGGCAGGGTTCCTTATTGGCCGCGAGTTGTAGTCGGGCGGTCTCGAGGGCGATGGATATTGTGTCGATGGCGGACAATGCCGCAGTTGTAGGCCTATTTAGCTTGTTAGTTTTACGAACATATTAGCCATTCACGAATAATCATTTCCGTCAAATCGTTTGATTTCTTACATAGATCTGTCAGGACCCTGGTGACAAATGAGATCTCTTTTGCAAATATTTGCATCAAATCTACGTTGGCAACTAAATAGTCTCTTATATTTGCATTAGGCCTATCAACGCTAGTTTATGACTCTGGGCTGGGTTTTAACTCTATTCCAAACAATCTTTATTTCTTCTCGCTATAATAAAATGTCTTGTAGGAGTGACTAATTAACCTATGCTATAGAGGCGTATACAGATGCAGATTCACTTTCAAGCATGGACTTGTACAAAAACACACCATTATAGCGTTACTATTGGTACTTTTACAATGACAATTTAAAATAAGTTTTAATTAAAGCAAGCATTCTATTTATTGATAAAAAGGTTATTTTTATTAATACCAGAATTACATATATTGATATGCGGCGCTATTAAAAAATGTCAATACGTGCTTCTAAGATTACTAACATTGACATGACGTTTTCTGTCTTTCTAAATTAACTCTCTCTATTATGAATCTGCAAATAGAAATATTCTATTACGATTTCCTATTATACTGTAGTTTAATTCACTTTTGACATCAATGACACTATATGACACAGATTTCAGAACGTATGACAGAGGCGACAAGATGACATTAATAGTACTTAATCAATGTATTCATGATCATACACACGTGTTAAGCATGTCAAATAGTGAAGTTCAACGCAGAAGTAATAACTATAAGCTCCATTAGAACATTTTAGCATTTTATAAGAATAGAACTAAAGTATCTGAAATCTTCATGATGGTGGCAAATGCATGCTGCACTGCGTTATGACGCCACCTGGTGACAATATGAGTTATTAGATCCGGTGCAGCTCTGACCTACAGGTACGATAACTCTGCTACCTGTGACAGCCGCTAAAAGATCCCCATAGACAGGGGACCGTTATTTCATTGTTGTGCTCGTCAGGTAACCTCCGCGTAACCCGGGTAGAACGCGATGCAGGTTATTTGCGGCGCATAATGATTACTCCCTATTCCGTTATGCACGTGCAGAGCGTTACGAACATGCGTTATTCTCGTTAGTTAACGGCCGCGGTAACCGATATAGGCCTACTACTCGTAAATTGACTAGAACATCATTGGTGATATCAATTCCATAAATTTAATAAATAAATCAGAATTTAGAAAATATTTCCCCCTTGATAATATTTTAGCGGATGGAACAGTTGAAGACATTTGGACATTGAGGTTTCATGTTGGCTATGGCGTAGCACTGTGGGTAACGGTAATACTCCAACCTCAACAGTAGTTATAAAGTCTACCATTGGCTGATTTCAACACATTTTATTGACTCAAATTCAACAGGATTAGACACCATTGTTACGGTTGGAGTAATGATTACTTTAAAAAAAAATGTATTTATTTATTTATATTTATGTTGAAAAATATTTATTGGAAAAACTTCCGGGATCCACCATCTGAACATGTCTCCGGGTTTTAAAGTTAAAAGTGACATCGTTTAGTACAGGATAACCTGGTGTTCTACAGGCATTCTAGAATATTGTTATATATCTGACTGATGGATTTCCTCTTCAAGATGAAAGAAACATATGAAAATAGATATGGAACAGGTGATATTTGGATAAAGTTTCGTATTTTTTTTGGCTCAAGATGAAAGAAGGAACCATATGGGGGGAAATATGGTCGAAAGGACGATATTTACAATGCTTTGTGGTCTTTTGGTTCTATAAATCAGGAGACTGTTGGCGTAGTCGTGAGATCATAGACGCAGCCGCGATGTGGAGGGTGACGTTGTACTCGGGGCACGGCTAACAGATTGCAGCAACTCGGCTTCAAAGTCAGAGGACATCGCCATTGGAAAGGGCCATAAACCTCTTTGACATGTCGACCGCTACAAAGTAGCTGTTCTCAAGAGTACAGCTCTACTTCAAAGCCCTAACAGTAGAGCTGTGGCGTATGTTGTCCGCGTCGAGATATAGATATCTGTAAGTGTCAACACACACACACCGGGTGCGACATCCGGGTGACTGCAGACGAGGTAGAGGTGAACCTCTATGATATTCCCACTAGAAATACTATAGCATACGAGGGCGGCATTAGGAATAAATCGTCTTGGTTCGGGGATTAGATCCATTTTCAAGATTATTTCGATCAATCCTCTTTCTCTTTAGTTCCTCCCTCTCTTCCTCTCACTCTGTCTCTTTCTTTCTCTCCCTCTCCCTATATCTATCTATACCTCAATGTATGTCTTCCTCACACACTGTGGACCATGGTAGTACTACACTACATTGATTCATTTAATCACGAAGGGTATAAATCTTCATAACGTTTTCTTGTGGAACAGTGCTTGAATGGAAAGTATAGTCTTCGATCAACTCTTGTGTGTCGATACCCAACTATACCAACACTCGAGTTTCCGACAACCCTTAGCGGTCTATATAGACCCCGTACGTCATCATAATTGAGTAATACCTTTCAGATATGAGTGGCAATTTTCGCCCAATATAAATAATAGCCTACGCGCTAGATGGTCGTATCCCCGGTATGGCGTCTTATACCCGTATTAGCATACTTTACATGAGTTCTCTAGCTATCTTTTTCTTTCTCTCTCACTCTTTCCCTCCTTCTCTCCAACTAAACCCCTTCACTCTTTAGTTTTACCCTGTTCGCAATCTGTCTGTCACTGTCTATATCTCTCCATACATCATCATTTCCCTCCCTTCACCATCCCCTCTCCCTCTGTCTTTCACCGTTACACACACACACACACACACACACACACACACACACACACACACACACACACACACACACACACACACACACA